>JAHBCN010001633.1:0-111356 GCA_019359885.1 Listronotus oregonensis | reverse complement strand
AAATTTTTAAATTAATTTTCCAAAAAATTACCTAGGGGTTGATGGGTTTTTCAATACCTTGTCATTTGGGCATTTCGCGGTAGAATAAAAAAGTCGGACAAATTTATGTCGGACAAGTTTAAATTCACACAAAAAATTTGCTTTTATAAAAAATTGGTGACTTTTAAAACCCTTTGGGGAAATCGCCGTAATATGGGTTTTTTCGAGGGGAAAAAGCGGAAATCGAGAAAAGTCGCAGAGGAAAAGTGTGGTAGACTCGTCAAAACGAATTTCCCTCACGTTGAAAGTTTGGTAACAACGCCGGGGGCCTGTATTGTGGACTATAAATTTTTTATGTTTCATTTTTTCCCCGCTTCCTTTTTTTACCCAATAACGAAGACCTAAAAGTACCCATAGCTGAAAATAAATTTTCGTTGCTTTGAGCGAAAAATTTCCGGAACCCCCTAAAAAGGGTTTCCCCCAAATCCCAAAAAGGTTTCCCGCAAATATCTGCCAAAATATGCAAATTGAAATTTTCGTTTGGACAAAAAATGAAGATCGCCTCGAAATGTACAAGAATGGTTATTAGCATTTTTTGAAACATAAATTTTTTTTCCAAAATTGGCCCCAAAAAATCCAAACATTCCACACTGGATAGATATGGTAGCGTAATGGTTTCAAAAAAAAATGCAGATGGGCAAAAAACTTTTATCAAAACGGAAAAAAGATGGTAAAGGACATTTTCTGGGATCATTGAACACTTGCTAAGGTCTCATTATACAAAAAGGAATGTAAATTACAAACCTTTTTTTTCTATTTTTTAATATTCTAAAAAAATCGAATGGACCCAAGCTCATATGCAATGATGGTAGGGGTTTTTCCCATTCCAATGAATTTTAATTGTTTAAAAAAAAGACTTATTCCCGAGTAATGGAACAATTCGTCCGCCCGCTTATAAGTGAATTCATGAAGATATCGGCTTTCTAGAGGTAGAGCGGCAGCTGAAATGAGGGAACTTTGGGTTCCGTTATCTCGAAAAGTATGGATTTTTCGAAAAAAATTATAAGAACCATTTTTGTAGACTACAAGGCTTTCTTCATTTTTTGTTTTAACAAAAATTCTCCAATTCGCACATTTTGGCAGATATTAGCGGAAAACCATTTTTCGGGCCTTAAGCGGCCATTTTCAGCCCTTTCCCATCTGGTAATGTTGATAAACTTTTTTTCGCTTGAAAGCATCTCCGAAGACCTAAGAATTGCGCCACACAAGGGAAAACAGCTTTGTCCCTTTATTTACTGGACTATTTTGGTGTCTTTGAATATTTAAGATGAAGAAAGGTTTCCCTTTAAGAGAGTTTTTTATCGACTAGTTTATCTTTCTTAGCTCCACTACAATATTGTAGTGTTTCTTTTATAACAGTTCGTTCATTTTTATCCTATCCTTCTATTTTTCTTTGTTTAGTTCGTCAAGTGCGTATAAAAAAGCATAACATTTTTGTGGCATCCTTCTTTTGTTAGGTATTTCAATTAAGTGAATCCTTACCGAAAAATAAGCCCGGAATTGTGGTATAGCTAATTGTTTTAATAAGCCGTTTTATTTGGGGATATAGGGAGGGTACTGGAAGATGTTCAGATATTCCCATGTGCTAAAAAAGGAAGGTGTTTGATCAGTGTGTGCTTCCAGTTTTGACGTATGCAGCAGAAACACTGACCCTTACCAAGATTTGACTGTGTTGACCTTGCTGCTTTTGTGTAAAATGGATTCCCGTGGCTTAAGGAGTCCACCATTGAACTGGTTGTACAAGGTGTCCAATTTTACGCAAACCTGGGCAACTTTTTTAAGAAACAAAAGATGCCAAAATCAGAATTTTTCTAGCCCTCTTTGCTTTTGAGCTATGGGGTGAAATTGAGAATTTACAGTTTTAGAAAATACTTCGTATCTCAGCTCCCTGATTACCTATCGAAAAGGTAAAAGAACACTCTTATAGAACTTTTTACGTATAATGCAGCGGCGGGCTCGACTTTTGTTTCAGAGCTACTGTTTTTGAGATACGACCAGAAATTATGATTTTTTTGACGGAAGTGGGTGTAGTGAAGTTACATGCTCAAACAATATTAAAAAAATATAAATATAAGCCTTACAAAACAAGAATTATCCAGCATTTACATGTTTGAGATGCTGAAAGGAGTTTGACATTTTGTCACTGGAACTTGGGGAGGATAAATCAGGATTACAATTTTGCAAGGACTGTTATTTGGTCAGATGAGAGTTATATAGGTAGCGACGGGATATTTAATCGACAAAATACTAGATTCTGTCTACGTGAAAATTAACATCCCATATTTCCACGTGAGCGACAGGGAAGATTTGGATTTGGTGTCGAGTGTTTTATTTTAGAAGCGAAATTAAAATATCAAACTTTTGATGGTGGCCTCTCCGCACAACGATTTCTTCGGATATTAGAAAATACTCTTCCCGAACTATTAGAAGATGTTCCTTTAGCGAATCGCCGATACATATTTTTCCAGCAAGTTGGTGCTCCAGCACCTAATGCCCAAATTGTTAGACAGTATTTGGAAGAACATTTTGACGAACGTTGGATTGGCACGCACGGACCTGTAAGATAGCCCTCTAGGTCTCCTGACCTCTTTATATTAAACTTCTTTTTTTGGGGCTATTTACAGAATTTAATTTATAGAACTCGACACAATACAGTTAAAGATGTTCGTAATGCCATTCAAGAGGCTTTTAGACAGATACAAACGCATCCCGCACCAATAATAAATTTATTACCAAAGTGTCTGAAAACTGTGTTAGAGAAAATGGCATCCATTTCAAGCATATTTTTTAATTTTTTTTGTTATGTTAAAATATTAAGATTGTTATGTTTGTTTGGTGTATTCAATTAAAATCAAAAAAATAGAACATATAAAATATTTTTGGGAATTCTAATGTGCTTGAACTCAACAGCAAAAGGAATCTAATATATTTGACTTTCCAAATTATAGCCAAAAGTTCTTTCTCAATTGTGCAAAATTTTTTTTGGCCAAGTTCAGTGTGCCCCATAGCACTTTAAGGAAAAATGACTTCGATTACAAAATTGTGTACTTCCTCTTGTGGCTACTGGGCCCGACTGTTTTCCAAAACCACAATACACCCGATAATGAAAATGACACATTCAATTTTTCCCACGCAGCCATTTTAGGAAAATCTACTCCTTACAATATCACGATAACGAAGTTCTTTATTATCTGCATACGACGGAGAGAGAGAGAATGAAACGAAATTTATTAAACGCCGAGATCAAACAACGCCTGGATTAGAGAGCCATCGGGAGCGTCGTTTGTGGCTAATTTAGAGTATAACGTAACGTGATAATTACTTCTGGAAAGAGGGTTCGTATCCAGGACTTGTTCTCCAGGTCGCTGCCTTAATTGAGTCGCGTCGGGGTTTTGAAATAGGGTTGTAAGTAATGATAAAAAAGAAGATATTAAGTGCTAACAGTAAAGTATGCCTTACATGACAATTTTTATTTTATTGCTTAATATCAATTAAATTGCTTATAAGATATAACATTTGTTTTTGGGGAAATTCAGTATTTATTAGATTTACGGCCGCTTGACAATCACGTTGTTAAAGTTAACAATGGACTTAACAATGTGTTAAATTTAGCAAAGATGTAAAAATAAAAACTCTTGGTAACAGGCCGTAACTAAAATGTTAGTTATTTTTCAAAATTAAAATTAGTTCGGGATTTTGTGTTAAAAATCAATTAGGCATATAAAAAAATAATAACTTTGCACAGAATTAAAAAAAAAATAGGTTAGGCACTCTAGCAATTTACTTTTATATATTTTCTTTAAAAACAAATAGTAGAATAGATAAATGACTAATATTGCAGAACTTCTTTAAATTTGGGTTTAACCAGGTTCTTTAATATAACTCAGGCTTATTACATTTTATTGATTAACTTAGGTAGTATTGCATCTAAAAAAATTGCTGTTTTAATTTAATAAGTTTTAGTAAAACTAAATGACTCGGGGTCTTAAATGTATAAGACGTTTGACCCAAGTCACGGATTGGATTCCGATAAGTGCCTGAAGTCCAAGAGGACGAAACGTTATCGGTCTGAATAGTCAAGGAATTGCAACGGAGCACCCCGAGCGGTGCCTCACCCTGGGAACCAGATAACTCCATAACCGCCAGGTACCGAACTGGTAAGGTTCGGCACTATACGTAGAATTACTAGTCATTGCTCAGGAAGCTCTAAAGTAATCCCCTTTCCATTGTGACCGCTATCCACGATTTCCTTAAAAGAATTGGAAATGCAAGCCTTTACCTTGGTCCTCAATTTGCTTGGCTTTGACGACCACGGCGATATAATTTTATGTTTATTTTGTATTTATATGTATAAATTAACGAAATTAACCTAGAAAATGCTTCTTGTTTCTTAGGTTAAGGCGTGTCCAAAGGTATAACAGCCGGTACTAAAACAAAACCTTTAGAAACCCGCTGTGGTATATGTCCAATTCGCCCCAATGCCTTGTTCGAAATCCAAGTCAGACGCGGTTCAGGGTGTAAAATTTGATCTAAGAATTTTGCATCGCAATGAAAAGATATTCTAAATTTCAAAAACGATGCATATACATATAATAATTTTTACACGCACACTAGAGTGAGTTTCTAGTCAAGCATTTATAGGGTTTGGAGTAGCTCAAGAGCGTTTTCACACTGTTCCTGTGATAAAAAGTGCCATGTACATTAATTACCATTTTTTATTGTTAAACTTTTTGGAGCAGGCCATTTCATCACTAGAAAACCACTTAGATTGTCCATCGCAACCTTCGAGCATATACTGCTAGAGACAGTCTTGCAACTTGGTTGTGCGAACAATGTGCGTACGAGAAAAAAAAAAGAGTACAACATTTCTTTCTCGTTCTACGTGCTAAGTAGTCGGCGAGGAATGGTATATACCATAACGACCAATCAGCATGCTGAAATAAGAGTATAACTTTTCTCTCTCGCTCTTCGTGCTGATAGTCGGCGAATTTTTTTTAGTATTTTGTCTACTCTAGAGGTAATACTATTTGACTGTTAAAGAGACATGTTATAAGTTAGGTTCGACTAAAAATGTCGACACTTTAGATTTTAGGAAGTTAGGATGTCAGATCAATATTTGTTGGTAAGAGCTTTGCCAGTAGAAAACAGGTCGTTGCTACGATATTTTACCAGTGTAAAACACTCTAGTGAAATATTCTTTAAAATACAATATTTTAAAACAAGTACATTTGTAACTAAAATAACTACTATGCCAAAAAAATCCATAAATTTAAGAAAAAAAACCTTTAGCGAAAATGCATGTTTGGCACGATCGAACCGGCTTGAATTAAAATTTTGTTTTGTTGACAAACAAACCTTGATTAATCATACCGCTTAGGGCCACGTGCTCTTTTAGAAAATAGGAGGAAATTTTGCATAAGTTTGCCTAAACCTTATTTGATTATATCGTAAAATACTTAAAAATATATTATTTAGCCTAAAGTATATATATATATATATATATATATATATATATATATATATATATATATATATTATATATATATATATATATATATATATATATATATATATATATATATATATATATATATATATATATATATATAATTTAAACAGTTTAAATTACCCATAATGGGATTCATGTTATTTTAGCCATCTGAAAATCCAATCTAACAGTGTACGTTTCAATATAACGTCGCGATGAACTAATTAATTTAACTGTTTGACTGTACCCTACTCCGCGCTTTTGGGTTTGATTTGATACAAAATAAAATAGTTTTGGACATTTTCGACAGTATTAAAACGAGATCGGATGGTGTAGTTGAATAAAAAAAATGAGAATTTTTAAACGATAATTTTTAAAAAATTTTCCCAAAATTTAAAAAAATTTTTGCTTGTCTTTTTTTCCCATTGGTTAAAAAAAAAACAAAAAATAAATAAAAAAAAAATTCCAATAACAAACACAAATAATTTTAAAACAGAAAAAAAAATAACTCTAAAAAACTAAAAATTATTTTAATAAGGGTTTGAATAATCCCCCCTTTTTTTAACAAACCCAAACCTATTGTAGAGATGTTGCCTCATATTTCGAGCCGTTCAGGTATAATTTGACCAGAAAGTTGAATTATTTTTTTTCCCCTTTTTTCAACAAGGTTTTTAGCTCTTTCAAAACTCTGCCGATACACATTTTGTTGTAAATATCCGAAAAAAAAAAATTTGGGGATGCCCCAACAAATGAACGGGGCTCTGCGAGCCACCGGCAAATCCCAAAACCAAACTAAAGGCAAAGCGGTGACGTTTCCAGTCGAACAGCTAAATTAATTATAATTCATCCGACGTTCTATTGAAACGTACACTGGTAGATTGGTTCTCAGATGCCTAAAAATTAACATTGATTTCCCTATTATGCGCGAATTATTTTCCAATACTGTATATATATATATATATATATATATATATATATATATATATATATATATATATATATATATATATATATATATATATATATATATATATATATTATATATATATATATATTTATATATATATATATATATATATATTTATATATATATATATTTATATATATATATATATATATATATATATATATATATATATATATATATATATATATATATATAAAATATATATATATATATATATATATATATATATATATATATATATATATATATATATATATATATATATATATATAAAATATATATATATATATATATATATATATATATATATATATATATATATATATATATATATATATATATATATATATATATATATATATATATATATATATATATATATATATATATATATTATATATATATATTACCTCTTAGGATTGCAAGACTGATTTTCTGGACTATGAAGCTACAAGATTTATCGGAAGAAATGTACAAAAGTATAACGGTCTAGAAATTTACTATACTTTTTGCATTTTTTATATTCAGCAAGAATACAAGCTACACCTGATGATTTAGACATTCTTTCTATTTAAGAGTTGGCTAAAGTGTGTGTGAACATGTAGCAACTCAAAGGAGCTGTTCACCATATCTCGATGGGATCAGAGTTATTCAATTCGCACATCAGTGCGACACACTCCATAAGGTTTCAATAAAGCTAGACAATTCGAAGAAATCAAAGAACGTTTAAGAATATGAAATATTTTTCTATATCTGGAGGCACGTCATGCCTGTTTTTTAATAGTTGCGGCGTTAAAGACGTCAGATCAAAAAAGCTTTTGGAGGCCCTAGGTCTGCTCTGAGTTTTAATATTAGTTTTTTTCTCCGTTCATTTCGAACAAAAACAGAAATTTCATCGCGTTTCACTATTCATATTTAAGGTAAATCAGTTTTATGTCAATCAAACATGCAACTGCAACATAATATATGTAGAGAGTAATTACACTGTCAAAATTCATCGTAATAAACACGAAAAAAAATTGACAGAAAATAGCTTGGAGCTCTAAAATGTGTTTATTCTCGTTTACTATCATTAAGCCAATACAATACATTTTTTGTTTAAGTATTTTTTTTCAAACGAAAATGAGTTTTTTAAATAAACAAATGGAACACTGATTAAAAATTCAAAGTCTATTAATATCCAGATTAGCTCCATTGGCAATTTTATTTACTCCTCTCTCATTCAAGATGTAATATTGAGAACTTTTTTTATTAATATTATTATAAATAATTTTTATTCTTTTTTACATACTAAAACACCACAGATTCTTAATATAGGTAATGAGTTAAGAACCTTCAGATATGCAATTCATGTAATGTAGATTTTTTCATAATAAACAGAACCCAGTAAATCTACTCTGCAATGTTTTTGAGCTAAATCCTTATGATCTGAGTTAGGATTGCGGACTCACAACAAAACATACAATTTTTAAAAACGGTTACGATCGATACTAGCAAAAGTGGCACTTGTAGAGTACGCGAGGGCATGTGGAAGGCGAACAACAAGTTGAGAGTAACGATAACGTTTGTATGAGTAAGGAATGGTACTAAAGAAATTTAATAGGAGAATCGGTACCCATAAAAGTGTAGGAAGGGGTTAGGTTAAGGGGTGAGCAGTGACAGCAAACGCTTTGAACATTAATGCCCAATAAAGTGTCCGTTGGGAGCATTTGGGTAAGCTTGGGGAATCAGTTTCAGCACCTTAGACTCTTCAGGCAGTTCCAATGTTACCACCAGAGAGATTGATATTATACTTCAAAAACAATCGACAGGAGCAGATTTACCAGTTTTTAATGTTTCAATTGTCAGTTAATTTTAATCAGTGTACATTTAACATAACGTTAAATAGATAAATTGTTGTTTTAGCAAAAATTGAGGCTTTATATAATTTTATTGTTGTTTCTTAAATTTATAAATGCGGGCGTTTTGTTACTTTTTCGTCCTATAAGTAAAAATGCAATTAAAAATAAAATTTCTTTTACGCCCAGCCGTATAAAAAATCAATTTTAGTGTTCTTTTTTTAAATTTATGACTTTCGGTGCCCGAGAAGGGTATCTGAACTAATCTGATATAACACTATTAGGAAGTATAAATCGCAATTTACAGAACACACCGTTATTGTAGGAATTACATCATTTGCAAAACTCCCTATCAAACCATTTAATTCAGTTTCCTCCTTTTAATCCCCTTATTCTCTGCATGTGCCGAAGGACCGTAGACAGGTCTTTAAAAAAGGTTAAATACTATCAATGAACCTGCTAGTTATCGTATTTACAGTCCTTTGGGACTGTTTGTGGTTATACAGGGTGAAATTACTACCAAGCCTTTTATTTTCTTGAATCAATACATAAGGCTGATAAATTGTGTCATCCAGAGCTGGGACTGATCCTTCAAAAAAAGAATCAAGTATTATGCCACAATCTTTGGTTACGAAAAAAAAAATGTTTCATTTAAGTGTTTTTTCTCTGGACCTGAAAAACAACATATTTCGGTTGAAAATCAAAAGAGCTTGAAGAACACTTTATCTTCGTTCCTTTTGCTGTTGAAACTTTTGGTCCTTTGGGTGATGAGGCTAAGGGTTTCATTAATGAAATTTGCAAAAAAATACAATGCAATAAATCTTGAAGTTTCATTATCCAAAGTATTGGTTTAGCTGTGCAACGGGGTAATGCAGCATCGGCACTAGGTACAATCCAGGAAGACCTAGGACTTGATGAAGTTTATAATTTTTAAATATAGATTTAGTTATTTATTTAATTTTAGAATATTGTTATTAGGTATTTATAACATTATATATTTTAATTTATTTTATTTATACATTTAAAAAATCTTACAGATAAAGCTTCGTTCCAACTCCAATGTTAAATGTGTTTCCTTATCTATGGATTAAATTAGGCATCTTTATTTCCGAAAATCAATGTGATGCTAATTAAAAATCTTAGGTAAGTCCTAAATGTCTTAACTTTTGAGATACAAAGTGGTAAAATTCTAAAAATAAATAATTTATAATTATTATCTGTAATACCACTTTAGATATTTTAATGAAATTTGGCATACATGTACTGTGCATCAAAAGGCATTTTTTAGTGTACGACATTTTTTTTTATCTAGACCAGTGGCGTTTGTACGAAATTTGACCTGCCTATTATGGCAGACCACTGATTTCCCTTAAAATAAAAATTATTTTTAAAGTCATTTTTAAGCAAAGTTGATTATTTGATTTTGAAAAAATCAAGTAATTAACTTTGCTTAGAGATGATTGGAAATTTTAAAAATATTTTTTATTTTCAAAGAAATCAGTGGCGTACCATCAATATCTGTTAAAATAGGCAGGTCAAATTTCGTACGAACGTCACTGGTGGAAATTTAAAAAAAGTGGTTCACTAAAAAATGCATCTTGATAGAAAATACATGTATGCCAAGGTTCATTAAAATATCTGAGGTGGTATTACAAATATTACTAATAAACGATTTATTTTTAAAAATTTTACCGCCCTATATCTTAAAAGTTAAGACGTTTAGGACATACGTTCATATGAAATTTTCTTTTTAAAATGGACCCAAAAATCGCCTCCTTAAATATTGACATTCAAATAGAAAACACCCTGTACATATATATAATTACTCGCCAGAATCAGTAAATTATTGTAAACATTAAAACTCTCTTAAGAAATATAAGACACGTATTTCTTATAAGAAATTCTCTTTATATTCAGTTTTGGCGAAATTTAAGTTTATTCAAGTTCCTTTTTTTTAACGGTCTACGCCCTTGACAAGAGCTGTATCGAGACGGAGTGGGAAGGACGAAGGACTCAAAAAGTATCCTTTAGTAAGGTTGGACAGTAGGAGTGGGTGTATTTATTTTTATCATAATATATTATGAAGGATACGTTTTGTAATTTTTGCGGTTTATTTGGGATAACTTAAAAGGTATTTGGGTAAAAGGGAAACTTGTGAATATTGTCCTGACTGGTCTTAATAATAGGTACTTGTGGTAGATTTTATACCCATTGCAGGCTAAGCCCACGGTAAATACAAGTTTATTCTTTATTTTGGTATCGCGTAACGCTACAACCATCATTGTTCCGGTATCTTCTATATCTACAGTTGTTAAACCGCATAATTCTGCACGTCGACATGCACCATTCAGCTCAAAAATTAACACTACTTTCATTAACAGAAAAGTGTCATCTCGACGTTGTGACATTTTATTGTCAATTCTTTTCATTTTTTAGATTTATATTTGTCATTTTGGCATTTTAATTAAGCTATTATCTTTTAATATTGGAAAATATTCGTATTTTCATTGATTTGTATCATGCTATTTATAATAGGGTATGTTGCCCATTAACTAGAAGCTTTAAGGACTTTGGCCTAAAACAAATAACAAAACCCATGTAGAATACTTTAAACATATAAAATAGCCCACCTTAAACATATAAAATAGCCCACCAAATAGACCAGTAATAAGTTTTCGTCAATTCCTTTAAATCTCTTGGAGATTTTCCACACGCAGAACATATTATACACTATCTCATACCTTCCCTTGGATTTCACTGGAAGTGGAAGTAAACTGGAAGAAGCTTACTAACCTGCATTTAAGATAGTTTCCGAGTCGTTTTCATCAGCCATTTCGATAATTATTATTAAAAAAATCGCTCTTCAAAGATGAGTTTATTTGGATGCTGTCAACCTTTGTTAATTACAAAAAACAACATCCTGTTTAGGTTTAGATTGACAACTTACCGAGAGGTCAGACTACTAGGTTTTTTTAGGTTTTCTCAGTAACTATTATTATAAACTGATTTTAATATGATATGCAAAATAGGCAATTATCTACAAAATGCGAAAAATAGTATACGCACCTCGTTAGAAAAGTGATTTAACTTGACTCGTATGGTCTTTAAACGTACTATACTTGTCAAGTAAAATTCCACTTTTCTGTACTTTATACGCAATATACTATTATTTCACACTGTAATAAATCATTTTCAGGTCTCATCTGTGTACGGGAAATAACTCATTACAGTATTGGCTCCGGAAAATATTTACTTTCCGGACTGAGTCCGGGAAATAGCTTATTATAGTACTCGTTTGTCACCTCGTCTACACATATATGGGTATTTTAACTGATCAGCTGTGAAATTTGACAGCCGTCATCCTGTTATAATAGACGTAATTTTAGTAACTAATGGTAGTGTTATTTTATATTATTTATATTTATCTTTTTTTTTCAGGTACGTAGTTTTTCAAATACCGCAAAACGATTTACACTTCCGGGAGGTAAGTTTCCAAGGTTTTTTTTAAAAATTTTTTTTTTAAAAACCCCCAAAAAACCCTTTTTTAAATTAAAAAACCCCGGAAGGGGGGGCCCCCGGGTTTTTTTTTCCCCAAAATTTTTTTTTTTAAAAAAAAAAAAATTTGGAAAAAAAAAAAAAATTTTTAAAACCTTTAAAAATTTTTTTTTAAAAACCTTTTTTTTTTTTTTTTCCCCCCTTTTGTTTTAAAAAAAATTTTTTTTTCCCAAAAACCCCTTTTTTGGGGAAAAAAAAAAAAAAATTTTTTTTAAAAAATTTTTTTTGGGGGGGGGGAAAAAAAATTTTTGGGGTTTTAAAATTTTTTTTAAAAAAAAATTTTTTTTTTAAAAAAAATTTTTTTAAAAAAAAAGGGGAAATTTTTCCCCAAAAAAAAATTTTTTTTAAATTTTTTTTTTTTTTTTCGGGGGGTTTTTAAAACCCCAAACCTTTTAATTTGGGGGGAACCCCCTTTTTTTTTTCCCCCCCCCGGGGGTTTTTAAAAAAAATTTTTTTTTTTTTTTTTTTTTTAAAAAAATTTTTTTTTAAAAAAAAAAAAAAAAAAAAAATTTTTTTTTTTTTTTGGGGGTTTTTAAAAAAAATTTTTTTTTTTAAAAAAAAAAAGGGGGCCCAAAAAAAATTTTTTTTTAAAAAAAAAAATTTTTTTTTCCGGGGGGGGGGGGTTTTTTTTTTTTAAAAAAAAAAAAATTTTTTTTTAAAAAAAAAAAATTTTTTTAAAATTTTTTAAAAAAAAAAAAAATTTAAAAAAAAAAAATTTTTTAAAAAAAATTTTTTTTTTTTTTTTAAAAAAAATTTTTTTAAAAAAAAAAAAAAATTTTTTTTTAAAAAAAAAATTTTTAAAAAAAAAAAAAAAAGGGGGGTTTTTTTTTTAAAAAAAAAAAAAAAAAACCAAAAAAAAATTTTTTAAAAAAAAAAAAACCCCCCCTTTTTTTTTTTCCCCCCCCCCCCCCTTTTTTTTTTGGGGGGGGGTTTTTTTAAAAAAAATTTTTTTAAAAAATTTTTTTTTTTTTTTTTTAAAAAAATTTTTTTTTTTTTTTTTTTTTTAAAAAAATTTTTTTAAAAAATTTTTTAAAAAAAAAAAATTTTTTTAAAAAACCCCCCAAATTTTTAAAAAAAATTTTTTTTTCCCCCCTTTTTAAAAAAATTTTTTAAAAAAAAACCCTTTTTAAAAAAAAAAAATTTTTTTTTTTTTTTTTTAAAAAAAAAAAAATTTTTAAAAAAAATTTTTTTTTTTAAAAAAAAAAATTTTTTAAAAAAAAAATTTTTTTTTAAAAAAAAAAAACCCCAAAAAAAAATTTTTTTTTAAAAATTTTTTTAAAAAATTTTTTTAAAAAATTTTTAAAAAAAATTTTTAAAAAAAAAAAAAGGGGGGGGGGAAAAAAAAAAATTTTAAAAATTTAAAAAAAAAATTTTTTTAAAAAAAAAAAAATTTTTTCCCCAAAAAAAAAAAAAAAAAATTTTTTTTTTTTTTTTTTTTTTAAAAAAAAATTTTAAAATTTTTAAAAAAAAAATTTAAAAATTTTTTTTTTAAAAAAAATTTTTTTTTTTGGGGGCCCCCCAAAAAAAAAAATTTTTTTTTAAAAAATTTTTTTTTTTTTTAAAAAAAATTTTTTCCCCCTTTTTTTTTTTTTAAAAAAAAATTTTTTAAAAGGTTTTTTTTAAAAAAATTTTTTTTAAAAAAAAAAATTTTTTGGAAAAAAAAAAAAAAATTTTTTTTTTTTTTTGGGGATACATCATTAAAATTTAAGATCTTAAAAGCTCTTAAAATCCGTAATAAAAAATCCAGGACTGTTTTTAAAGAATCAAAGTACTTGAATGAAGCCCTATGATGAAACGTCAATGTGTAAATCTAATAAGGCTGTCTTTTTATTTATAAATACATACTTACAGAGTAACAAACTCCAAATAGTACAAAAAATAAAATATTAGTTTAGACCAATGTTAACATAATATAACTGAACGAAAAATACACAACTGTCATATTTCTAACTCTAGTCCTAAATGTCTCTAAACCACATGTAAACAAATCAATAGCCTGCAAGTTTTAATTGTAGTTTTTTATTATTCGATTGATGTCCATAATTGGTTTATGTTTTACCTATCTATTATTGATCTATAATACCTTAGAAAAGGAATATGTTATGATAGCAATAAGACCTGCTATCACACCCAGGGAAATTGGGCATTATGATAATGCCCGCTTATAATGCCCTAATGGGGCTAATATGGAAATTTTATTGCTTATCCAATTTTATTTCTCTCACAATAAAGATCAAGTTTTAAAAAAATAATTTTTTTTTTAAACAATACTAAAAATTAAACTTTATTTCCAAAATAAAAATTACAATTTTGAAATGTCCCGGAAAATGAAACTGATCCCACTATAGAATGGTCGGTGTTTTTTGTATGGTAGCAGCGGTGGTAGCACTAACGCTATTTTTTTATAGAAAAAACAGTCCATTAAAGAATTTTCAATAGTCGTACGGAATTAACCTCGGAATTAACTGAATTGGAATATTTTTCCTACTTTGTTTTTTTGGGTGAAATACTTTTCTTCTATATATCCCTTTAGCTACTGAAGAGCTTTTCCATTTCCCATGTTGTTTTTGCGATCAAACGAAGCACCTGCCTCAACAAGTAAAGTTGATGATGTGCGACGCAAACAGTGGCCGGTGTAAGCTTCTGCATTATCCAGTTTTAAAAAATTTTTCGATCAATGTTGGGACGCTTCCTATGGTATTTTTTCCAATGGGTTTACTGTACATCGACCCTTTCTTTTTAGGTAAGAAAGAATCTTCGCCCTTTATTCCAGCTGGTCTTAATGTTGTGTACTTTTTTATTAAATTTAAAAAACGCCTAAATCTTCTTCAATGATAGTAAAACTTTTTGAAGTTGAAGTTTTAAATTTCTGGTACCTTTTTTAACCAAGATTGTTCCTCTATTTTCAATGTCATCAATGGTCATTTTGACCAACTTATCTCGTCTTAAACCTCCAAAAACACCCATTACCAATATGACTTTGTGTACCAAGTAGATATCATCAGGAGCCTTCTTAATAAATTTTAATATTTGTTCTCCTTCCAAAACTTTAGACTTCTTCGGGACGTATCCTTTCGACTTAACTTTTAAAAAAGATATGAGACGATGGTACTGCGAAATGTCTATATTTTCATAGAACATCAACGTAGACCTTAGGGTGGAATACTTGGTCCAGAGAGAGTTCGGACTGTATTTTTCCGACTAAAAATAATAAAGTTTGTTAAACATATGTATTAAAATAAAATCAATAACTTACCAGTTCCTGGAAATATGCCATTAAAACGTTTTCGGTTATTTGAAGAATTGCGTTCGCATCTTTCCAAATACCAAATATGCCATACTCCCGATCATACTGTTGCCTTGATTTAACTGGCAAAAGATTTTCGGTTGCTTTTATGGCCTTTTCTTTTATATTTTGTGGTATTTCTTCCATTTTGAGCAAATGGTTAAATAAAAAATGCCAACTGACTAACTGACAGAAACATCAAATTCAAACTTAACACCAGTCATTATCTACTTACGTATACAGGTACAGGTGCAACTTATTTTTTATATTGCGAATAAATAATGTAATTAGTCATTGAAAAACTCTTTTTTGGGTAAAACATAAAGCATTGTATGCACCACGGGCTTTACTGGACTATAATGCCCATCAGGTCGAAATCTACCTTCAGGGCATTATAGTCCCAGTAACGCCCTTGATACATAAATAGCTATTATGATATCCATTGTAAAAATTCTGAGCTGACCTAGTGGTTCTTTGAGGTATCCGAAAACATATTAAGCCCAGTAACTTACTAGAATTTATTATGCCATTTACTATTTTATATAAAAACACAGCCTGTGCACACTCTACGTTTTTTAAGACTTTCAAGACCAGCCAATTACATACAGAATATGGCACATTTTTATATGGGAATCTCAATTTGTATAATAAAAACTTTGTAAACCTATTTTAAACTCTCTCTAATTGTTCTATTTGGTACTAATAACAACCATACAACGCTATTATATTTCAAAATGCTACGAACAATACAGTTAAATGGCTTTAATATCATAGATGTTTAAACAGACTCGTCTTAAAAATCCCAACATTCTTGAAGCTTTCAGAGAAATGCCATCAATATGCTTACTAAAACTTAAGTCATGGCTAAAAATTACTCCTAAATCACACACCGTTTGACTAGATTCATTAAGGCTTGTAAAATTTTAATACTCTCCAAAGATTTCACAGTACGATGTAGATGACATCAACCTGGAATCCAGAACAGAGAAAGTAGCAATGAAAATGTAAAATATATTTTGGTTTATCTATTTAAATAGAGTCTTAAAAAATTAAAATAAAATCGCGAATATTCGTTTTTTCCAAAAGTCTTTGGAAGTATTCCAAATTTTTAAACTTTTATGGAGGCATTTTGATCAGCACCAAATAGCGCTACTTTGCCTCTATTTAATCGACCTCGTTTTTGAATTTTTGTCGATTTTACAAGGATCCTGTGTATTGGTTATTATTAGAGTTAGAAATTGCAATACTTTGTAGATTTTTACCTAAATGTCAGTGGCGTACTGATTTCTTTTATAGTTAAGCTTTCCAAGTTTAGTTTACACATACTTTTTTCTAATGGAACACCCTATATATTATATAACCAGTCAACTGCAAATTAAATAACCTTTTTAATCATACCCCACACTTTATATATAAGTCAGCTATAACTATCATTTTTGCAGTTTTCCTTTTTTTTATTATTCAAAAATTGATACTTACACACTTTGCAATTTAAAGCAATTTTGTATTTTAACTTAAAACAAAGTTACTTTTAATTTGGATTAACCCTGTATACATATACGAGTAGATGATAATTGTCATCAATGTCACAGTAAATCTTGTTCTCAGATTATTTGCTTTTAGCTATAATAATCCTTCAAAAGTAATGTTTCATGCATATTACGTAATTTAATTATCGTGATTAAGCAACGAGTAAAACGTCAGGAATTTAAATGGTTTATTCGCTTTTTGTAATTTAAAAAAAAATGTGTACGGAAATAAATTAGCATTTGAGCTCTGGTACCTTTGACTAAAATCCCACACGCATTGCTTTAATTACGCATAAAAATAGCTTTCCAAGGCAACACTATTAATTTGAAAATTTCGACATTTCCTTTTATATTTATTGATGTTTTTATATATAAAACATTTTTATAATATTTTTCCAGTTGTCTTAATTTTTTATTAAATTAATAATAGTTTATAATATCATAAGAGAAAAAAAATTGTAGACAAAATATTTCGATTGTATGAAAGTTTGTTGCTTGGCAATTTCCTGAATGACGTTTGCAACAAAACCACGAGCCGTCAGGCGAGTGGTTTTGTAAAAAATGTCATGAACGAAATTGCCATAAAAAACAAGCTTGAATAAAACGAGAGAAATATTTTGCCCAGAAAATTTCTACTATTTCACGAGAAAATGGGCCAAGTATTAGCTAGAAACACAGTGTTTATTGTCAGACTGACAATAATTTGTTTCTTTAACCTAACAAAATTTTGTCGCTGGGAAGCCATCATGTTGGTTTTGTCCAGGTAAGTGTCAGAGTTTTGCCAGTAGAAAAGAGGTCGTTGCTACGACATTTTGCCAAGGAAGTTTAAAGGTGTATGGAAGCCCAATACTGTAGAACAAAATTGTCCAGGCGTGCAGGGCAGCGAGAATCGGGGGATTGGCTCCGCGGAGTTTGCGCAATGAATAGTAGGTCAGAGCCGGACTTCCATAATTCTTTGTTACTACCTATAAAGTTGACATCATCAAATGTCAAATTCAAGCATTCACTGTTTTTTTTTTTGCACAAAATTGTTGGTTATTAAACGATACTACCATAGAATATTTAAAATATTGTGTAATATTGGATTTTATATCATCTGATATAATATGGAAAGAATAGATGGCGCCACTTTACAGCCTTCTATTTAAATGGTCGATATTTGAGGGAGTTTTGTATTTTTACCAAAAATCTTAGTAAATAAATAAAAACAGGATTTTTAAAAAATAAATTTCAAACATTGTATGATAGTTTCATGTACTTATCACCAATTTTGTGATAAAAGAAGGGCAAGATTGTGGTTGTACATTAAAAAGTGAAAATTTTTATAACTGCTTTTTAGGCATATACTTTTCACTAATAACAAACATTCATGAGACAGAATAACAGTGGTTAATAATATTTAGTAACCTTTGGTACCTAGATATCCATTATAACTGTTAAATATTATGTGTCTACAGTATGTCAAGCTTAAAAAGTTGATAATGTAAGTTTAAGAAACCAAAAATATAATTTCTTTTTAAACAAATACAGAAAAAGCAAAAAGTAACTTTAACATAAAATTGTACTTTCTTTTATTCAATTAGAGGGACCTGTATAAATTAAAATTTGCCTGGTCTGCCCAGTAATTAATAATTTTGATCCTTTAAAAGAATGTACTAAATTATTAAATGAAATAAAAGTACCTAAGTGTAAACCTCATTTCTTTTTAATAATCCACAGAAATACATAAACATTGTGGAAATCATCTAAAAGATAGTTAAGATTGCCTTACTTTTCTCACTGCTATTTCCTATGAAATTTTCATTTTCTATAATTTATAATTGATATATTATTATTTATTCGGTTACCTAACGTTACGTCTCATAAGAAGCACCTAATTTAAATATATATATAAGAAATACTTACCTAAAGTAAAAAATGCCGGGTATGTTACCCTTAGATTTGCAAGACAAAAACATACAACCTTTAGTCATTTTGTTACGATATTATTAGTAACAAACAATAAACACAAAATTATAGTCACAATTTAATAAACACTAATCATTAAAGTAAGGTTTTTATCAATTCAAAAAACTTCTGCAACCACAAAATATAATCACACAAAGCAAAACAATCGAAACTAATACGGCTCCCATAAAAGTATAATGTGTTGCCTAACTACACACTGATTTATCAGTGTGTAAGTAGGCAACACATTAAATCATTTCGTGGAATTTCGTTATTGCGCAAAATCGGTGGGGCCAACTCTGACAGTTATTTTCATACTGGGCTGGACATTTTTTGATCAAATGGGCCATAGCATTGGGCTTCCATACACCTTTAAACTTCCTTGCATTTTGCTCGTGTAAAAAAACTCTAGTGAAATAGTTGTTTTAAAATCTGAAATTTTATTAAACAATTTTTAAAAATCAGTCAAGAATATTTCAAAGCATCAAATGTGCATTTTTTTGTCACTTGTCAATGTCTCAACGATTTGCTCATAAAAGAGTTGACATTCTCTTCTGCGTTAGGCAATATGTAATAAATATGAATGCAGTAGATTTTTTCACAAGTAGAAAGGACAAATGGTAACTACGATACAAATAATACTACATAATCCAGATGATAAATCAAGCGTCAACGATTTTAGCATAATTAATATTAATATTTAATAATAAATATTTAATATTTCCTTGAGTGAAAGTCACCCTAACATCGGTTATGTTTAGATACTATTTTCTCTTAACTCGACTCATATTTCAAAAATCCGTTAGAGCGGAGGTATAGATTATTTCCTTACCTTTAAAATGGTGTATAATTTATGCCATTTAAGTGAAAAATAGTTACCGAAAAACGTTATCTCCTGTAGGCTTGCAATCGGAAACAACATCGCATCGATACACCGAATTTGAAAGAACCTAAATAAAATATAATATTTTTAATGAGGCTATACGAAAATTGTGGTAGTGGGAGTTTGTTAGTCTCCGCCCACCGTCTCCGCGTCCTTTCGCCTGACCCCTAAGGTGTAGCGTAAATGCACTCTTTTAAGCAACTTATAAATGGGATCTTAGTTGAAATTTTACAGGAAGTTTCACAAGTATCGTTCAATAATTTTTCTGCTCGCAGAATTTGAAAAGTTTAAATTTATTTTTGTTAGACACCCTGAATAGTAATAAGATGTCCCATTTAAAAATCCCTCAAGGATAACATATTAAAACTTTAGTAAGATCAAGCAATCAAAATTAATGCAAGTAAAATTTATACCTGTTTTTGAATACCACACTCTTTGGTTATGTTTCATTTAAATGTTGTTTCTCTGAACCTAAAAAACAACATATTCTGGTTAAAAGTCACATGTTTTCTAATTTAAAGATTTTAACAGGCAGATGTTTTAAAATTCTTCATGCTGTAAAAGTTTGGAAATTTAAGATGGGAGATTCAAAATTTTCCTCAGATTCAGGTTTTTAAGGTTGGTAGGTCAAAATCTGGAAATTAATAATCCTAGGTCAAAATTTGGAAATTTAAAATGGCGTATTTAAAATAGCGGATTTTGGCATTTATCAACCGATTTTCCAAATTAGAAATATAAGGAATTGATCTCTTTTGGAATCGGATCCTTCGGAAGAAAAGGAGTCGATTTCGAATCATTTTAAAATAATATAACGAATCTGAATCACGGATCCTATTTAAAAAAAATATTCGATTCCAGCTTTCGGATCCTCAAAAGAGAATCGATTTTGGGATTCGATTTCAAAGAGATTCGGTTTCTACCCAGCTCTGGTTTGCAGTTTAGCAACACCATCTAAACTTTGCTTGTGATTAGTTCTGTTTAGTAGTAATTTTGCAAAAATATCTTTACATAAATTTTCTTTAAAATTAGAGGCATTTCAAATATTTGCAAAAAATTGTTGAGTAAAATTTTTTTAACTGTCTGTGATTTTTAGAAAAACAGATATAAAACATTGCAAAATTTAGGATTTGATAATAAAATTTAATTAAATTCACGAAAAAAAAACCAATAGCTTTTGAAAGTTCAGTTTTTTTCCCAAAAAAAAAAAACACTCTTTTTCAGAAATTCCAAAATAAAAACCTTCTTTATCAAAGTATTCCCCTTAAGCATCTGACATATATTTGGTGTGGGCCCCATGTATCATTTTTTAGATAAAAAAAATAAAAATCTTTCTTTAAACCTATTTTTTACCTTTTTCTAAGTGTCGTAAAAAAATTGTAGAAAAGTTTTTGAAAGGCAATGGTCTGATATTCTACAAAGTTTTTTTGTTTTCTTTTAATAAAGCGAAATTTACGAAATTCAATATTTTTAAAACTTTTTATTTTGAATTAAAAATTTTGACAAAACAACACAAAAATTTTTTTTTTTTTATATATATAAATATTTATATAAATAATTAATTTATTGAATTAACACATTATATAGTACATATATAAAATATATATACATATAATATATATATATATATATATATATATATATATATATATATATATATATATATATATATATATATATATGTATATATATATATATATATATATTATATATATATATATATTATATATATATATATATATATATATATATATATATATTATATATATATATATATATATATATATATATAATATATATATATATATATATATATATATATATATATATATATATATATATATATATATATATATATATATATATATATATATATATATATATATATATATATATATATATATATATATATATATATATATATATATGCACGGTGATTCACGTTGAGTGTCCTATTAAAAGTTCTGGGAAACCAAAAAAAGTACTTTTTGAAATTTGGCACACGGCCGTAACAGGTAATGAGCTACATTTTAAAAATATTTTGGCAGGGCAGTTGCCAGATCTAACCGAAACCAACGGCAACATTGTAATTTTAAATGGAAACCCTGTTTTTATTGCATATTCGGATTCTACACAAAATTCTAAGTAAGTTTTTTTAACATCTTCCATACCATTATTACCGTTTTTAAAAAAAAATAATTAATTACTATTTTTTTTAAGGAAAATTATCATGTTAATAAGGTTTCATATTTACGTGCCTTACCGAGCTGGATACTAGAAATTTTTTTTTTGGGTTAGACAATGCATGTATTTAATAGTATATTACATACCGAGAGTGGTAAGAAGCCCATTACACACGATTTCGAAAATTACGGTACGAGCGTGAGCGAGTACCGTAATTCGAAAGAGGGGTAATGGGCTTACCACTGAGTTGTGTACTATACTTTTCTACGACTTTATGTTTAGTTTTTTTTAAATAAAAGCAGAAGATTATGTAAACTTTAAGTAACAATACAAATAATAATACAATAATAACAAACAATTTGCGTTGTCAAGGCGATGCTATTTGTTTCATAGCCAGCTTACGTAAAATCTATTGAAAGTTTGCAAGATTTTGGGGCTGCGGCTAATGCGATTGTGGAACTGTTACGTTTTTTATATATATATATATATATATATATATATATATATATATATATATATATATATATATATATATATATATATATATATATATATATATATATATATATATATTACGTAACTGCCCTTACGCACAGTTTGGCTTCTTACAGTATAGTGTTTGTAATTAGAGATTTACTGATAAAGTAGACGGTGTGTAATTAGGTTCTTACTAATATAGGAGTAGAAAAATATCTTTATGCTATTATAGCAATATATCCTACAGGGTGTCCCAAAAAATTTGCATTTTTACCGATATTAAATAATGATTAAAACTCAATTTTGTCAAATACAACATACTGTATTTTATCCCATTTTTGAATAGACCAATAATTTACCTACAAAATGTCCATACATGTTTCTATACCTATTTGCCACCGTTTTTTAAATACAAACGAATTTAGAATTTTTCTCTGTTTTTAAATACTATCTACAGTTATCCACGGGCTTAATTTACAATTTACCTAGGTAGGCCATGAAAGTTTGTATTTTAAATTACTCTGACAACTATTTGACATATAAGGTAAAAAATATTTATTTTGTTTGGTTAATAAGAAATACATTCTTTAAAAATTTAAAATTGCTTATATTTAAAAAACGGTTGCAGATGGGTATAGAAAGATGTATGGACATTTTGTAGGTAAATTATTGGTCTATTAAAAAATGGGATAAAATACAGTATGTTGTTTTTGACAAAATTGAGTTTTAATCTTTATTTAATATCGGTAAAAATGCAAATTTTTTGGGACACCCTGTACGATATATTGCTTTAATAGCATGCAGATCTTTTAAATACATGCATTGTCTAACCCCCAAAAAAAAATTTCTAGTATCCAGTTTGGGTTGGGGACGAAATATTAAACGTTTTTAACAAAAAATTTTCCTTAAAAAAAAATTGTAATTAATTATTTTTTAAAAAAAGGTTATATAGGTATAGGAAGATGCCAATAAAACTTACTTAGAATTGTTTTGGAATCCGAATATGCAATAAAAACGGGGTTTATTTAAAATTACAATGTTGCCGTTGGTTTCGGTTAGATCTGGCAACGCTGCACTTGCCAAAATATTTTAAAATGTAGCTTATTATCTGTTATTTTAAATTTAAAAATACTTTTTTTTGGTTTCCCGAACTTTTAATAGGCACTCAACTGAATCATTTAATATACCTTATATATATATATATATATATATATATATATATATATATATATATTATATATATATATATATAAATAATATATATATATATATTAATTATATTATATTATATATATATATATATATATATATATATATATATATATATATATATATATATATATATATATATTTATTTTATTATATTATATATATATATATATATATAACAAAAATTCCTGAAAAACCTAATATAGTGAGATACAATTAAGCACAAATAGGTTCCCACCTTTTCTATGTTTAAAATTATTACTGCCATGGAAGTTTTCCATTCAACCTTCCACAAGATCAATAATAAAAACTAACGTACCACTTTAATAATTATAAAATAGAATACATAAATAATTAGGCTAAGTATATAGTAAAAAATATGAAAAACTATTTTCTAAAGAAATAAAACCTTGATAAAACTGAACCTAGGATAACATAGAATTAGTTGGCCCATTATTATATATTAAAAAAATATATTTTTTCCACCGACCTTGACATAGACATACTATAATTTAGGTTGTTTAGATTAAATAAGTGCAAAATTTTGCATGCAAAATGTAGATAAAGCTTTGTCATGTACTTAGTGACATAGCAATTTATACACCTTTTAGCAGTAATTTTATTTTAATAACTGTTTGTCTATTTGCTTATCTAAAATACTGTAACAAATTATTAAAAATTCGGCATTATTAGTCCAGTAGTTTTTTACATTTTTCGCAAAATTTTATGGAAATCGAACATATACAAGTTTTTTAAAAATTTAAAGTTTAGTAATCAGTTTACCAAATTAAAATCGGACAAATACAGTTAATATGCTGAATCGTCCAAAATATCACTGGAAAATGTTTAAACTGCGATTTTGAAAAAATTACTTATTAAACATTTAAATAATTATGTTCCTGAAGACCAGCGTTTCAGTTTTAGAAGGATCCAAGTGCTGATTTTTTAAGAAAGGTTTTTGGTTTTTTATGGATTATACCTGCCGACAGCAATAAAACTGTGGATCGGTAGGTATTAAAGGACATACATTAGGACGGACTTTAATAATATAAGATTTATAATTTATTGTTTATTTAGGTAAGTATAATCATAAAATACATTAGGAAATTAAATATATGCAAAGTTTTGATAAATTTATAACTGCATTATCTCTACATAATTACATTTTTAATCTAAATATCTAAATCTAATTCTGCTTCACTATTAGAGTCATCAATGAGATTTATTACAGTAGGATTTATGTTGTTTTGGATAGAAATGTAAGAGTCCTCAATTTTTATAATGTGCTGTAGTGAATTTTTCCAGCTCTCAACTGGTATGTTAGTAATTATATTTTTTATCAAATTTATAACACTGGGACTTAAAGTAGGTGTAACATTTTCCGCTCTGATCTTTGATTTTACTTGGTTCCACAAATGCTCTATGGGGTTAAACATACAGTGCTACGGAGGAAGCCCTAAGACAGTATGCCCAGCCTGTTCAGCCACATTATCACATACATATTGTTTTTTAATTGCATATGAATTTAGGACTTCCAAAAGATGCGTTTTTTTGTAACTGAATTCAAAATAAATATCATTTTCTAACAAATATTCCTGGATTTCAGTTTTTGAACTTGACGAAGCTGGTGCTTTGTGTGGCAGACGGCTGTGGTAGCTTGCGTTATCCATGACAATAACACTGTTGTTTGGAATATGTTGTAAAAGATACTTTTGAAACCAGTTTTCAAAAAGTTCTGCACTTGTATCCTCATGATAATCCAAGCTAGAATCCTTAATATTCTTTGCAGACAACAGCAAGCAGTTTGGGACAAATCCGTCTTCTGAACCAGCGTGTATTATGGTAATGCGTTTTCCTTTATTTAAAGGTGCTTTCGTCTGACAGTTTTGACTGGAATCAGCCAATCCTTTAGATACTGTGTCGTGTGTATCGAACCATGTTTCATCAAGGTAAATTATTGATCTGTTTTCTAACCTATACCTTTTAATTTCTTGAAGGTAATTAAATCTCCAAGTGCATAATCTGTGCGATTCCATTAATACTTGTCTTTTGTCTATTTTGCGGTATTTAAATCTCATTTTACAAACAACTTTATGGAGAGTGGCACGGCTAATATTTATATTGGTTTCGTCTTCGTCTAAATTTTTTTTCAGTTTATCCAAGGTAGGAATAACTCCGCTTTCATAAAGACAATATATTTTCCTTCTTATTAGGTCCTGATCACTATTGTCTATACGGTGAGATTGAAAATCACTACGTTTTTTTCTTTTGTTCAATTCTTCACTAATAATAATATCCCTTATCGATGATATTGGAGTTTTTGTAAGTAGACAGGTTTCTTTTAAAGCTTCTTGTTTAATTAGACCTCTACTGATTAAAGTGTCATACACATTTTTCACAACCTGTTTTGCATCTAATGACAAATGATTTCGACGCGACATAGTTATATTCTCGTAAAACAACTTTTCCGAAACGCACATTAAAAACGGTTATTCAACACTGCCACTTGAATATTAGCCAAAATATTTATATGCCTAATGGTTAATACTTAAGAAATACCTGGCCCACCCCTGTTTTTATGAACAAATGGGTTTACTCAATAACAATAGGTAAAAAAATCGTTAAAGGTTTATTGGGGTATGGTCCGTCAAAACCATAACGATATATTTGGGACAGACTATAACTTACATCATTTTAATCAGCAGGGTAATATACCGGGTTGTTTAGTAAATTTGATAAGAAATACACGGTTTTAATGTTTGAAATACGTAGGTCACACCGAAAATTTTTGCAAATTAGTATACTCAAGGCACCTATGACACAAAGTCTTGACATAAGCAATTGCAAGTCAATACCTGTCATCGTTAGTTTTTTGTAAATTTTTAGAATTTGTCTGTTAGCGTTAAAATGAATCTTACACGCGAAAATTTTCGCAGCACTGAAAGACTTTGGGCTAGTGTTCCTTAAACATCGATGGTTTATCGATAGTATTAATAATACATGTGCATCGATACTATCGATGAACACGTACTATCGAAAAATATATCGATAACTCTACATACTACATCGAAAAATTAAAATTGTATCTACGGTATAGGTCATTATCGCCCTCTAGTAGAGAGAGAAAGAAGTTAAATTACTTAACTTTAAAAACATAACAGTCATCTATCCTGTATTTGTGAAATCAAAATGGGAAGTACCGTAATTTATGTCAAACTTTGTTTACTTTTTATTTTTTAAGGTGTTTTCTGTCTTCCTCTTACTGGTATTTATTTACATTTAGATTGTTTTTATCAAGCTTCTTCTTGTTAGAATAATGTATGTAAATATAACCTGGGTTTTTTCCCTTTTAATTTGTTTACATATAATATTTAATAAAAAAATTGTTTTAATCCGGTAAGCAGATGGGTAAAGGTCGCCTTCAATGCGGATTCCGTTGGTACTATAAAAAACAGCAGGGGAATCATGTAAAATAATATAAATAAAAATAGAAAGGAAAGACAATATATTTTTTTCTCTTTCGTGAGTATACCAACATTTGCTGCTCAGTTAATACTATTCAAACTAAGAACGTTTAATAGAAGTAAAAGCCTGACAAAAAAGACAAATATAGAGGAAAATTTGGAAATGGATCTTATATTTCGGTTTTTTGTCGACGAAGAGGAGTAAATCCCAAGAAAACAGAAATGGTTCTGTTTACAAAGTAAAAAGAAATTAGGAAACTTGACAGCACCAGTTCTTTTTAATACTAAACTGAACTTCCAACAGAGGTCAGGTCAGTTACCTTTGACAGTAAGCTAACATGGAATTCTCACTTGCAGAACAGAATAAAGAAAGCATATATTGCATTTGATCAATGCCACAGAACCATAGGGAAGACTTGGCGATTCTCTCCCAAAGTAGCCCATTGGATCTACACGGCCATAATCAGACCCATGGTAACTTACGGTTCCATAGTGTGGTGGTTCAAAACAGAACAGATCAAGGCAAAACAGAAGCTAGATCAAAATTAAAGAATAGCATGTTTAAACATCACAGGTGCTATAAGGACTACAACGACTAGAGCTATGGAGGTGATATTGAATCTCACCCCCTTGATATATTTGTAAGGGAAGCGGCCTTGAAGACTCTAACACGCCTCCGCATGGTCGGCCTAGACACTAATGTAGGCACTGGCTCAACTTGACGACGCCTGTGGAGGGATGTTACAGAGGAACTTCCAATTCTACAAGAAAGAGCGGACTCAGTTGCAGCAAGGTTCGTTTTTATTAAACCCTACAGTATCAATATAAAGGGAATAATACCAATAAAAAGCGAGTCTAAAGGAACCATTAGCCTCTACACTAACGGCTCTAAGACCAAGGTGGACACAGGCTGTGGCATATACTCACCCGTGTCTAAAGGAACCATTAGCCTGTACACTGACGGCTCTAAGACCAAGGTGGGCATAGGCTGTGGCATATACTCACTAACCATAAACCTGAAAATCGGATGGACAATGGGCGCCGAACCCAGCGTGCTTCAATCCGAAGGGACAGCCATAACCATAGCGGCTTTTTTTTTTATCTTGGGACAGTCCACGAAGGCTGATGCCTAAGTACTAACGCACCGTGCGTGTCTTCAGTGTGGTGAGAGGGAGTTTGTTCACACGGGACTTACATTTTTGGAGATTGGGAGGAAAAGGAAAAACTTCTGCGGGCAGCAGGTTCCATACTCTTGACACTCTAGGAATAAAGGAACGAAGAAGTTCGGGGCCTCTCTAACTGAACTGTAAAAGGATGCATAAAAGTTGCACTACGTGTTGCTCTGTTGGGAGCTGCCAGAGAAGGAATAATACTGGCCAATTCCTCTGAGCAGAAGCCCTGAAAATACCTATAGAAGAGCAACAGATCCCCTACAGCTCGACGATGGGCAAGAAGAGAAAGCCTTTCTGTGAGCGTTGGATCATTAATAAGACGAACAGCTCTTTTTTGAATGGAGTCCAGAAGGCTAAGTGTTGTAGGGGACGCCATTCCCCAGATATGAGAACAATATTCCAAAGAGGGTCTGATTTGGGATACATACAGAGTGTACCGATTGGAAGAAGAGAAATATTTTCTGGCTCGAAAGAGGAATCCAATCTTTTTTGAAGCTGCCGAAGCTAGCCCTTTTACAAGTAAATAAGTAAGTTACACAAAACTGCACAAAATAAATATCCAACTACGAAATGTTAAACGTCAAATATAAAAATGACAATGCGCGAGTGAGAAATCTATATGCAAGTATTACAATAGAAAGACCCAAAAAGGTCTGTCTTTTTCCACGGCTTCGTTTTATAGGTTGGCAACTGCAAAAACTATTGAAAAGACTTTATAGTGCCAAATAGAAATAGAAAGAAAAATTAAAAAATCTTTCTATCAGTTACATATTTCCACTGCAGATGATCTTTTACAGTTCGGATGTCACCAAATATCCTAGATTTTCGGTAAATAAACAATAAGAAACACAACCATGTTTATTTCACCTAAAAAGCACAATTTTCCGAGCATCAAGAGCAAATAACTTTCCCCCAATTTTCATTAAAAATTTACAGGTTGCCGACATCCTTAAATGTTTAAACTTCATTTACTCGGGGGAAGTTTTCTTTGCTTCCAAGTTTTGTAATTAATATTTTTAGGCATATTTAAAACGAGTTCCATAATAAATTTACTTCGAGCGATTTTTTTAAATTAAATTCTATTTTACCTTGTTTAAGTTTGCTTTTTTAATATAAATAGTTTCAAAAAATGGCTGAAGCTCGTTGCTTTTATTTATTCGAGTTGTTTTCGTGTTTTTTCTTTTATTGTTTTGATGGTAATATGGGGCATAATAAAAAAATACATTTTCGCAATATGAGGAAAATATACAGTAACGAAAAGTTCTGGCGATCGACAAACAGAATTACGAAACCCTTGGAAAAAATTATTTAATATGATTTGTTTTATATAAATTCTTCGGCAATACATATCCGTCAAAGTAAAATACTTTTTTTTCCTTTTTACTGTTATAACATTGTTGGATAAAATGTGTTGCACTTTAAGAAAACATAAATATGAAAAGTTAAAAATAAATCCTTCAAAGAAAGCACAGTTTTTTAAGCTGTTAAGCTTATAAAATTATCCTCGTTCACACACAAGTGTAAATCACATTATATTTGCTAGCTCCCAATTGGGTATTAGCATAAGCCATTTAGACTTACTTTGTAAAAAATCAACAGACAGAACAGATTTTGTATTTGCAGAGTTCCTGTTTGTAACTCGTTCACGTATCTCTACAACACTGACTTATGCAGATGTGTTTGAGCTTATTTTGAATTGATGAGCTTTTAAGTGTTAGTATACATCTGATAAACGTGAACCTCTTTAGCAATGCCGCAGGCTTTCCAATCAATTAGAGTTTCGTCCTGATCCTATGAACCTATGCATGGATAGTTACGTCCTTTTGTTGCTATATTCAAATTAATCTGACAAAGAGGCACATATTTCTCTAGTAATTCTATACTTTACATACGTCATTGGAATACGTGGGTGCAGAATAAAGGGTGTTTCTAATTAAATGTCAATATTTAAGGGGGTAATTTTTGGGTCCATTTTAAGAAGAAAACTTCATATGAACGTTTGTCCTAAAAGTCTTAACTTTTGCTATACAGGGTAGTAAAATTTTTAAAAATGTCTGACGTCTGACGCACGGTTTTAATCTAGAAAAATTAAATCTAGATATTTCTCTGCATGGTAATATTGTTTACCGATATTGTTATGATCATGCAGATAAATGGTTTTTATTTTTTTAGGCAAAAACCGTGCATCGGATTAAAAAAAATCAAGTGATCAACTTTGCTTAGAAATGATTGGGGATTTCAAAAATAATTTTATTTTAAGTGAAATTAGTGGCGTATCATTAATGTCTGCCAAAATAGGTAAGTGGTACACTGAAAAATTCCTCTTAATGTTGCTTATGCACCAGTAACGGCCATTGGTTGCACCACTTTTGGCCAATAGTAAGAAGTTTTTTTGTTGGAGTAAATTGTATTAATATTTACTCAATTAATTATATTATCAATATATATTAATTTATTTTTAATATAATTAATCATAATACAATAAAATTGTCACACATAGGGAATTATTAGTTTTTTTTTTAGATTTTTTGGGTTTAACATGTTTTTTTTTTCCCAGCTAATTGTTTTTAGCTTTTTCCTCCAATTTTTCTTGTTTTATTTTATTTTTGTCTTTTAATTCTCTTCTTGTTTAATTTTCTTTAGTTTTTTTCTTCCTGCTTATCGGTTTTTTTTTATCTTGGGACAGTCCACGAAGGCTGATGCCTAAGTACTAACGTACCGTGGGTGTCTTCAGTGTGGTGAGAGGGAGTTTGTTCACACGGGACTTAAATTTTTGGAGATTGGGAGGAGAAGGAAAAACTTCTGCGGGCAGCAGGTCCATAGTCTTGACACTTAGGAATAAAGGAACGAAGAAAGCGGAAGTTCGGGCCTCTATAACTGAACTGTAAAAGGATGCATAAAAGTTGCACTACGTGTTGCTCTGTTGGGAGCTGCCAGAGAAGGAATAATACTGGCACCTCTGAGCAGGCCGTGAAAATACCTATAGAAGAGCGACAGATCCCCTACAGCTCGACGATGGGCAAGAAGAGAACGCCTTTCTGTGAGCGTTGGATCATTAATAAGACGAACAGCTCTTTTTTGAATGGAGTCCAGAAGGCTAAGTGTTGTAGGGGACGCCATTCCCCAAACATGATAACAATATTCCAAAGAGGGTCTGATTTGGTATACATACAGAGTGTACAGATTGGAAGAAGAGAAATATTTTCTGGCTCGAAAGAGGAATCCAATCTTTTTTGAAGCTGTCGAAGCTATGGATGAAATGTGTTTGTGCCAGTTGAGGTTATTCTCAAAAGTAACGCCGACAAGATTAAACGACTCTTTGTTCTGCAGAACTTGGCCGCTCATATGTAAGGGATGAGCTTCGCAGGCTTTTTCCGCGATAGCGAACATGACTGTGTTTCTGAGGCATTAAACTGAACACGATTTTTGGCGCCCCAATCAAAGATAACTTTGAGGTCTTGTGAAAGAGATATCTGCACTATCGTCAGCAAAACTATGAATGGGATTGACTGTGGAAGAGAGAAGATCGTTAATGTGTAGAAGAAACAGCGTGGGTGCCAACACTGAGCCCTGGGGCACCCCAGCATTAATTTGGTAGAAGCTGGAGGAATGACCATCTACACTAACTGATATACGTCGATTAGAAAGGAAACTGGAAAGCCAAGAGCAAAGCTTAGGTGGAAGACCGTAAGAAGGAAGTTTGTTAAGAAGCCCATCATGCCACACCTGATCGAAAGCTTTGGATATGTCAAGAGCAACGATCTGGGATTCACCAAGAAACTCAAGGGACTTGTTCCAATTGTGTGAGATAAAGGAAAGAAGATCAGCTGTGGATCTACTGTGACGGAATCCATATTGTCTATCATGTAAGATCTTATGTTTTTCCAGATACTTTAAGATTTGGGAATTAATGAATGAATTTTGCTGTTTTTCTTTAGCTTCCATGATTTCTATCCAGTTATCAGCACGTTTTTGGTTTAAAGATTGTTTTTTTAGGCCACACAATTATTTTATCAATAACTTGATCTAAAGATTTATGACGTTTCGTTAGAGAATTATTATTAGATTTATTTTCTTTTTTAGCCGTAGAAAGTGTATTAGGTTCGATTACTTCAATAATAACAGGTGATGTTTTATAACTGCATCACTGGAAGAAAGAACTGCTCCAACATTTACAACAACATTTTTATCTTTACTAATATTCAGATGGATAGAAGGTTCAGGTAAAACACATATTCCACAATTGGAATTTCGGTGAGGGCTATGAGACTTTGAAAATTCCATTTGTTTTTTGACTAGAAAAGAGTAAAAAAATGCAATCAAATTTAAACATGATTCAAAAATTAAATAAATAACCGACGGATAAAAAACTACAAAAAAGATTAAAATTAAGAAATAGTGTTTGATTTTTTTTATTCAGTTGTAACGATTACTCACATTCCTAATGATTAGGCGCAAGAAACTCCGGAAACGGAAACTCAATGACATGATCATCATTGGAAGTGAAAGGAGAAGGATCTTCAGATGCTACAGAAAGACAAGATAAAGATAGCACGTCCATCTCTTTATGTGTATCATCTTGTACAGCCTTCACTTAAAGATCACACAAAACCTCATATTTGTCATCAGCTTCCCAACCAATACCAGTGGCTCTTGCATTTTTAAAACGTTGTAAAACGTCAACATCAATCAACATCAAATTGCTTTCAACGTATTTCCGATGAGATAAAACTTTTACTGATTTTTGTGAATCGGATTAGTTAGATTTACTTTAAAAGTTTTCAGAATCTTTTATTTAAACCCATTCACTATAATTAACTGCGTTAGCATCAAATGGGCATAAAACACAAACTTTAAATCCAGTCTTGATTACATCTGTTTCCTCATTAATAGACTTTGATAATATATGTATATATATATATATATATATATATATATATATATATATATATATATATATATATATATATATATATATATATATATATATATATATATATATATATATATATATATATATATATATATATATATATATATATATATATATATATATATATAATATATATATATATATATATATATATATTATATATATATATATATATATATATATATATTATATATATATCAGGGTGACCCAAAAAAGAAGTACATATCAAAGTTATATTTTTTTATGGAACACCCCATATTTTTTTTATTTTTTAGATACTATAGACCAAATAAAGGTGAGTTATTGTTATAATGCCTATACCTAGAACTGACCGTTTTTGAGAAATTTAGAGAAATTAAAAAATACAGACCATATTTTAAAAATGTTTTACACCCTGTAACATATAAGGAGCTGCTCGTAATTAAATTTACTGCTTAGCCTAAGGGTTCAAGTTAACTATTGCATAAAAGTTTTACCTTAATATTATACAGAGTGGTGAAAAAATTTGCCTTAAAGTTTGGACATACATTTTATTAAATAACTTCCTAAAGTTAAATGGAACACCCTATATTTAGTGGCCTATTTTGACGCAGAACTAGATTCCCTTTAAAACTATATTAGGGTTTCCTATACCTATCTCTTTTACTTTTTATGCAAAAGACGTTTTTATATTTGTCTTATGAATAATTTCTTTATCTTAATTCGTATAGATTCGCTAAAAGCACAAGTTTAAATTTTTAAAAATAGGATGTATCTGAAGCAAAATGCAGGCAAAAGTAAAAACTCCAATTTATTGCCATTTCTAAAATATTAAAGCATTCTTTAAAATAAGAATCAAAATATAGTAAAAGGTACACCTATCTTAATTATTGTTGGAACGAAATATGTTAAAATGCCCTTGTTTCTTAACAAATGTATTGGACTTTATGGTAAATTAAATCCCAAAATAATATTATAATGAGGTCAATAAAAACATACATTTCAATATGACTACCACCAAAGGTACGATTATATTTTTTCAATAATAGTAGGCTTTGACCTAGATGACGTTAATTATTATTTACAAACAAAAATATTTGACAGTGACACTTGCTAATCAAACGATTATCATTGATTAAGCTACGAGTAGTTTAAAATTATAATCGTTTTGAATGATTGTTACATTTTAATTAGTTAAAATAAGGAAGATGAAATGATTTTGGTAATCGGCGAGTGTCAAGAAATATGTTTATTTGCATCAAAAGTATATGCCAGGCGTCATCCTATACAGTACAGAGTGTTCCATTTTTAAGATAAAGAAATTATTCATAAGTCAAATATAAAAACGTCTTTTGCATAAAAAGCAGAAGAGATAGGTATAGGAAACCCTAATATAGTTTTAAAGGGAATCTAGTTCTGCGTCAAAATAGGCCACTAAATATGGGGTGTTTCATTTAACTTTAGGAAGTTATTTAATAAAATGTATGTCCAAACTTTAAGGCAATTTTTTCACCACTCTGTATAATATTGAGGTAAAACTTTTATGTAATAGTTAACTTAAACCCTTAAGCTAAGCAGTAAATTAATTACGAGTAGCTCCTTATATGTTACAGGGTGTAAACAATTTGTAAAATATGGTCTGTATTTTTTAATTTGTCTAAATTTATCAGAAACGGTCAGTTTTAGGTATATGAATTATAACAATAACTCACCTTTATTTGGTCTATAGTATTAAAAATAAAAATATGGGGGGTTCCCAAGAAAAAAAATAACTTTGATATGTACTTCTTTTTGAGACACCCTGTATATTTCAAAAAAAATTTTAAAAAATGCTCCCACAGACCAACATATGACCCGTGCTAAAAGTTTTCCCAACTCTTTTCATTTCCCCGTAGAAAACCGAGGCGAATGTGGTAACTGTATATATATATATATATATATATATATATATATATATATATATATATATATATATATATATATATATATATATATATATATATATATATATATAAAAAAAAAAAAAAAAAAAAAAAAAAAACCCTAAAACTAACATTTAAATAATTACGAGTAGCTCCTTATATGTTACAGGGTGTAACATTTGTAATATGGTCTGTATTTTTAATTTAAATTTTCAGAAAGGTCAGTTTTAGGTATAGGAATTATAAATAACTCACCTTATTTGCTATAGTATCAAAATAAAATATGGGTGTTATAATGAAAAATATAACTTTGATAAGTACTCTTTGAGCACCCTGTACTATTTAAAATAATTTTAAAATATGCCGCCCACAGACCAACACATGACTGTGCTAAAAAGTTTTTCCAACTACTTTCATTTCTGAGAAAAACCGAGGCTTTCTTTTTCCATTTGTAATTTGAAGGATGAAAACAAAAAAAAACTCAAAAAAATATTATTAAATACAGTAAGAAATTAATTATAAAATATATATATATATATATATATATATATATATATATATATATATATATATATATATATATATATATATATATATATATATATATATATATATATATATATATATATATATATCCTTCTCTCCCGTTTGCTCCGCTCATGTATTGGCCCTTTTTATTAAACGTTGGCTCATTTGTAACCACGTAAAGGCTGACGCGGGCGCGTGCCGCACAGTGCTGTTATTATGTCAGTAGGTCATAAAATCGGCCCAGGTATTTTCCACCATCACCGTCTGTGACCCACAGACCTGTTGATTTCTTGTTGCATAGAGTGGAGCCCTGAGAGGGCACAGACCCGGATTGCTTGCTGTTTTGTGTTCGGTTTTCGTAGGTACTGTTAAGAGTTACCGTAACTGTGCATTTCGTAGGTGTACCTGTTGTTGTAATAGTCCAAGGGCGACCGTCGTAAAGGGGAGGTGAATCAGAATGAGTAGAAAAATAGACTTTATTACTTTTTGGATATTAGACAAGTAATGAACCAACGATCTGGCGATCTGTAACTTGTCCAATATTTTTTCTAATTTTTTGAAAAATTGATGTATTAGACATAAATATATTGTTTCACTAATAGAAGAAGTTTTGATCAGTGGTCTGGTCCAAGTCAGGCACCCTTATTCTTGACACGACTGATTGCCAGACCACCCTCACAATATTAATTGAACTGATAAAAATTTATAACTATTTTTCTAAAGAACCGATTTTCAAATTTCCAACGGGATTTCAAAGATTACACATTAGGCTTTAAGGAAAAACAGACCATCATGATATTTCTCTAAAAAAGTCTGTTTATTTAGGACTTTAAAAATTCAAACAAGTTCAAAATCCGATCAATGGGAAAATCAAATAAAAATCCATAAAATATTGGTTTTGAAGAATCTAGTTGTGTTTCCCTCATGGAAAATATAAAAAAAAAAAAAGGAAATTTAACAGATATAAAATAGATTCAAAAGTATAGTTACGATTTTACTTATTATTATTTACTCTGGAAAATTTACCTGGGGTAGATATCTACTTCGGTTTGTAGACCTAGGGTTAAGAAAGTCCTTTGTTGCTACTCGTTAGGCGAGAGTTTTTTTTTTGTTTTTAACATAATCGACATTGAATTATTATTTTGTGAAATATATGACATATTTAACAAAATAATAATCCAATGTAAAGCTTGAATTTTTAGTCATAAATATCTATACTCAATAAATATAGATATTTAGAAAAATGAAAGGCTTTATATGTAATGAAACTGATAACAAATAGAAAATATTACCTTTTAACTTCTGATGCATTTAAAAAATGTCGTTTATTTATTGAAATAAGAAATAAGAATCATTTTAAATACGTTGACTTCTTATTAATACCAACCCAGATAATAAAAATTTATCATTTAATAATAAAATGATTAGTTTTAAAGATAAAAGTAATGATTAATTTAAAAGATAAAAGTGACTATTATCATCAGTGACAATATTTTAAAATTACGCAACAAATGTATTTAACTAATTTTAATTTAAAATATAATATTTTTATTTATTTTGTTGTATTTTTAACTCCTCAACTTAAAGGACTCATGTTTTTTTCTTGTTTTGATTTAATTAGAAGGATGAATGATTTTTTTTTCTAATCGTCCCACGTCCATTTTCCAAAAATACTAAGTTATAACTTTTCAAAAAACTACAAAACCATTTCGTTCTTCTTCAGAGTAGGGATAAAATAATATTTTTTTATTACTTTGTCTCATAATAAGAAATCTTCAAAAAATTACTAAAAAATTTGAGAATGAATAGAGAAAAACAAAAAAAAACTTGCGCTTAACGAGTAGCCACAAAGGAATTTCTTAGTAGTGGTCTGGCAGCATTTTGGTCAGGTATTAATGTGCCAAATCAATTGTATTTAAAAGAGGGATAAAAAACAAAAATTTTGACGTTTAATTTTTTTCTATACCATTATATACAAAATGTATCATTGCAGTTTTGAGGGCGGTCTTTGGCAAACAGTTGTAATAAGAATAGGAGTGCCAGACTTAAATTTTTATATTCTACTGACCAAAACTCTTTCCATAAGTAAAACATTGTACTTATGCCTTATATAGTGTATTTATTTATATTTAAACTAACTAAAAACCAATCATAAATCTTCGGTAGCAAAAACAACATAAAAACGTAAACAATCCGTACAGGTCCCATAAAACCTTTCTTTGGCCGAGCTTTTCTGAGAATGTTCAAAAACCATTCTTTATGTTGAGATAAGTTAATCAAAAAATTACCTGAATATAGGCATTTTTCCAAAACAAAGCAATTTTTCGCACTAAATTATTTTGTTAAAAGCTATTAATACTAGTGATGAGCAAAGCAAGACCAAGACCAAGACCGGGCTAGTCTTGGTCTTGGTCTTGGTCTTGGTCTTGCTGCAAGAGTCTTGCTGGTCTTGTTTTTTTTGGTAGTAATAATTTAAACTAAGTAATCTTAAATAAAATATATATTTTTTTAATACTTAAAATAAATAAAGATAGAGACTATATTTTGCTTTAAAATTTAAAATATACCAATTTTTAAACCCTTTCATGTACATTTAAATTATTTGATTAAAAAGGATATTTTAAAAAGGGGTTTAAATTTTTTTATATTCATTTTTGTGATAGGAAATATTTAAATTTTCTTTGAAGAAGATATAAAATTACAATACTGAGTACTTGAGGCAGAAAAAAATTAATTTCAACCAGATGTGAAATTTCCATGAAAATGATTCTGATATGTAAAAAATTGGTTTCTAATTCAAAAAAAAGGATTTGGGAAACTTTTCAGTTCAAATAAACTTTCTATGTTCAAATTAGTCAAACATTTGCCGTACAAAGTTGGCCCAAAAGATTTATAAACATTCTGCATATACAAGGTGGCTCGATAGTGCGACAAAGATCGAAAATCCGAAACCGTTCATAATGATAACTGAATATACAAAAATTATAGAAAAAAAGGGTAAAATGAAATTATTTTCTATTTCAGAATTTTCCAAAAAACCACTACCACTCAAGAAAACTTTTTTATTTTTAGCTTTTAACCAAAATAGAAAATTATAGCAAAAATTCATTTAAAAAAACAAGCCTCTGTATATTATGCTGGGAAAATTTTTTAACTGTCATATAGGTACAATGTCGACGTAGATGGTTTTTTATATATTATTTTTGCTTTGACAAAAATTACGTCATCATTATACTTTTTGGGATTGTTTTGACTTTTCCGTCTAAACCGGAAGGGAAATTTAAAAATTTTAAAAAATTAAAAAAGTATTCCTACATAAATGACAAATATATTTTTATTAAACCATCACTTTTACATGTATATCTTAGTTTAAAGGGGGAATCAATTATGCCACTTTACAGTGTGGCAAAAAATAATGTTTTCCTGGATTTTGGAAATTGATCCAGTAAGTGGCACCCCCAGATACCTAATTAAAAAAACATTATTAATAGGTAAGTAATTTTCAGCTTCTATAACTTTTGTTCTCTTAGTTTTTTTTTGTCGTAAACGGTTTTGGATATCGAGCTGTCGACCATTGAGTCAATCTTATAATTTTTGAAACATATTACTGAATCTACTAGTTATTGTTTTTAGATAATTTTATTAAAAAAAAGGGGGATCGATTAATTATTATTTTATTAAAAACCTGTTACCATAAAATAATACCCTTTTTTTAGGCAGTTCTCGACACATTTTTTGTCATGTCTGTATGAAATACCTCTGTATATTGAATATAAAAATTGAATATTATAATCAAAAAAAAAAAGTGAAAAAAGTGCAAGATTTTTTGCAGGTTGGTTTTGGTCTTGCGTAGTCTTGCCCCCCTCGGTCTTGGTCTTGGTCTTGGTCTTGAAGCGAGAAGGCGGTTTTTTTTTTCTTGGTCTTGGTCTTGCTGCAAGACCAAGACCAAGACCGCAAGACCAAGACCGGTCTCGCTCATCACTAATTAATACCGGAAGATTTGTGTTTATAGATTTTTTAGTATTTGAAACAAAGCAATAATAATTATTTTAACCTGGACAAAAATTTTCGAACGTACAGGGTTTTCCCGTATAATTGCGCACCCCTTTAAAATCTTTATTTTTATAGATAGAAAAAAATAGTTTATATGAAAGTTGCAGGATTTTTCATGGAGATTTTCATCATTATCAACTTCGTTATTTAAATGGAACCCCCTGTATATGATTGAAAATTCAAATTTGCTAATCTTTCTCTTTCAAATATATATAACTTATCTATGCTCGGATAAACGAGTTGCAAGTTATTTGAATTTAAAATCTGTTCTTATAAGCCATAGTTAGCCATGGATACATCCCAAAGTTTGTCAAAGGTCGCGTTAGCCATGGTTCGTTTGGGAAACCAAACAAAAATTGACTTCGTCAAATACTTTTATATTTTGGGTTGTATCCATGGCTAACTATGGCTTATAAGAACAGATTTTAAATTCAAATAACTTGCAACTCGTTTATCCGAACATAGGTAAGTTATATATTTGAAAAGAGGAAGATTAGCAGAATTTAAATTTTTCAATCATATACAAGGTGTTCCATTTAAAATCACGAAGTTGATAGTGATTTGTTAATTTTCCGATCATCATTTATTTTTCTATCTTACATCATGAAAATCTTCATGAAAAATCCTGCAACTTTCATATAAACTATTTTTTTCTATCTATAAAAATAAAGATTTTAAACGGGTATTGAAAGTTTATTTGTGTAAATAATGAGGCGTGTCAGCTACCGAAAATTTTATGATTGTTTTTTTTTGTTTTAAATATGAATAAATACCCTTTACATCAATTTTACAAAAAATTTGGAAAAGAATATAAAAAAAAATAATTGGACAAGTTACAGATCGCTAGACCGTTGGTTCAATACACGTCTAAAATTCCTAAAGTAATTAGGTCTATTTTCGTACTTAATCTGGTTCACCACCCTATAATGACAGTCACCACTTGAACTTAATTGGAAGCTAGGTCTCTGTAGTACTAATATTTCTTTAAATACTATCAAAATCTATTTTGTTTGAACTATCCCGTCACAACAAAACCACAATAGTAAATAAGCGATTTATCGTATTCTTTTCATGACCTTAGCATATTTCTTTTATAGGAGATTAATAAAAAGTCTCCATGTTAACTTTCCACATGACCTGTTTCAGTCGCCGCCATCAGCTCTTGGAGATTATAAAAAGATTTAGGTTGCGATTGTTTAGACTTCAAGTTGAAGGCGGAGGCAGGCATTAGTTAAATGAGAATAAAGTCAATTTGCTATAAAAAGGATCGCTGTATAATATATAGTCGGATCATTTTTAAAATGTAAATTCCCGGTGCCCTTTTGAAAAAATAATAAAAAACCTAAAAAGTAGCAAAAAAGTTTTAATTTTTTATTGTCGGCTTTTTATATGGTCTATTATTACAGACACGTGCGAAGCGGCACATTATAAAAAGCAAAGGCGGTCGCTAGTTCAAATTAAATCTTTCGGCTACTTTTTATGTTTTTTTTCCTTTCAAAGAGAACCTGAATTTTCATTTTTCTATTGATCCAACTATATATCTCCATATTTTTTTGCATTTCTAACAATTTTTTCTTAATTATAAGTTAGTAAGAGCTGCTAATACGCCTTCTCTCGTGAAAAAAAATAATATATATATATATATATATATATATATATATATATATATATATATATATATATATATATATATATATATATATATATATATATATATATATATATATATATATATATATATATATATATATATATATATATATATATATATATATATATATATATATATATATATATATATATATATATATATTTTTTGTGTCCCAAATTGTTGGGGAATGTATGGGGATCTTGGAAACCACGATAGATAAAAAATCGGTTAAATGGGGAAAGTTTTAGACAATTATGTTAGTAAGCTAATCCCGTTTACTACATGGTTTTATTTTACTCAGGTTTTTGAGAAATTTTAAAAAAACCTGAAACATGCATTTTCGAAAATCGGCCATTTTTTTCTATACTTTAAAAATTTTTTTAAATCTGTAAAAACTTCTTTAAAGCAACTGTAGAATATGACCAAGTAGTCAATTTTTATTTTCTACGTTTCGGGTTTTTAGAATCATCATCAACTTTACTTTTTCATATGGGCGCCATATTGATTTTTACGTAGCCAAATAGTGTTTTTATTCTGATTTCAACAATGTATAACATGTTATAGTTAGGAGTTTATAACCTCATTTATTTCAAAAACAAATATTTTCTCAGTTGGCCTTGATTACGGCGAATGTCATCTAGCGTCACTGGCAGCAGAAGAAATGTTAATATAGCTGCGCAAACGTATTTTGACAATTTTCCTGAAAGGCAGCATCCTAAACTAAGATACTCTCGAAAACTGGTTACAATTTATTTGAATTCGGAAGTTTTAAAAACTTCGACCTAAGAAGTACATTGAAGAAAATCGACAACGAAATGCTGCAGTTAACCAACATTTTAAAGAAAATCCAACATCTTCAGCCAGGGATGTTGATAGAGAATTTCACATACCTAAGTTAACCATTCATAGGAAAGTTAGGACCATTTAAAAAAAATATCGTTAATATGTCGAGAGAAATGGACAACATTTTGAATTTTAAGTCGTTATTTTACATCTTCATTTTAGTGGGAATCTTAGTTTAGCCACTTTTCATTGTGTTTGTTTTCACTTGTTTTAATTACCTTGTTACGTGTAGTTTTGTTGTTGTAACACGGTGTTAACGTTATAGCTATGTTTCTGCAAAATGTCTGTTTAGCTTATCTATTTTGTCAATTACTAATATTTTATTGTTTACAAAAAAAATGACGTTCGCCGGAATCAAGGCCAACTGAGAAAATATTTATTTTTTGAAATAAATAAGGTTATAAACTCTTAAATTATAACATGTTATACATTGTTGAAATCAGAATACAAAGCTCTATTTGGCTGCACAAAACTTCAATATGGCGTCCATATGAAAAAATAAAGTTGATGATGATTCTAAAAACCCGAAACGTAGAAAATAAAAATTGACTCCTCGGTCATATTCTACAAAAAAAGTTGCTTTGAAATAGTTTTTACAGATTTGAAAAATTTTCACTTATAAAAAAAATATGGCCGATTTTTGAAAATGCATGTTTCAGGTTTTTTCAAAATTTCTTAAAAACCTGAATAGATAAAACTATGTAGTAAACGGGATTAGCTTACTTACATAATTGCCCAAAACTTTCCCCATTTAACCGATGTTGTATCTATAAGGCCTTTTGGATTGTTTTCATTCCGTCCCCATACTGTACCAGTACTGTGCCAACTCTCAAAAATTCATCCCCCTAAAGCCCCAATCAAAAACACCCAAAATCCCCACAATTACTAGGAATTCCCACTAGAAAATTTCATTGTTTATAAAATAAATAATTTAATATTTTTACATAAATAATACACTAAAAATTATTAATAAATAATAAAATGTCATTAAACAAATAATAAATTCAAAATAATCAATAAATAATTTCACTTAGCAACAATTTTGTATATTTTTTATTCACAAATTATCTAAAGCTTCAAGTAAAAAATCTTTTACTGACTAGATGTCGCTAAGGCGGTATGTACAAAAATGAATATGATTGGCCAGATTGGATTGGATTATCCCAGGGCCTATACTATTACACCTTTATTTAGCTTAATTTAACATTTGAAAAAAATAAATATTTGAAGTTATCAAAATCCCTAAAAATACCCCTAAATATATAGCACCCCTAAAAAAATCCCATCCAATTCTTTTCCCCCTAAATTTGGTAGGAAAACCCCTAAACTGGCAATCCTGTACTGTACTTCCTCTGACCCCACAGCATCATCGGCAACGATTCGTATGGAGTAGGGAAAGACTTGAATGGAATGGAACTCAGTTGTGCTCAGCGATGAGTCCAGATTCTGTTTGGGAACACATAATGGTCGTGCAAGAGTAAGGAGGAGACGTGGTGAAAGACAGAAAATCCATCGAATGGCATATTCATCGCAATGTGGGTGCCATTGAAAGATCCACTTTTTCAGCAGGATAAATCAGGACTTCATAGCGCACGTGTTAGTTTATATTTTTTAAAAGCGTCCGTCAGTGGCCTCCTCGATCTCCAGACCTTTCCCGCATCGAAAATGTATGGGATATGATGGGAAAAAGGTTGCAAAGTGCACCACACCCTCCACAAACATTTGAGGCTCTACGAAACCAAATTTAGATGGTCTGGGATACAATACACCAAGAAGACATCAATCACCTAATCCTTAACAAATGTGTAGCAAACGGAGGATCTACACATTATTAAGATTAAGTTGGGATATCCCAGCTATTTTACAAAATTTCGAGTTCAAATTTAAACACTTTCTATTTATCGGTAGACCTGAAAATTGTAAAAGTATTCTCAAATTTACAGCATTCCTACTTGGTATTGCATTTTCTAGGTCACTTGGTATATTTTTAAAAGGAAATTATTTCAATAAGAAGTGTATTCCATCGACTTTTAAGGTATTTCATTAAAATCCTAAATGTTAATAATAATAACAATGATAACATAAATAGCATTTGACCTGTTCTAATTCCGTGTAAACGACTGGTTTTTGTTTCACTAGACATTAGAATGGAGAGAAAAGATACTGTTATATAAAACCGTTCAGCGCGCATTTTTCTTCTATTGATTTCTTGGCATATTTTCATTTTTCCTTTTTTAGTAAGAAAACGCGTACAGCCACATTCTTGAAATGTCAAGGATACTCATTTTCCTGCTACGTACGGCGACATTTATTATTGCAGATAAGTAAATTATTTTTTCGAATTATACACACTGTCCCTCAATATCAAAAAAGTCGAAAAAAAAGTGTCCCCAAAAAAATTGATTCTGGAATTAAATATTAGAACCTTCTCCCATTTTAAAACTATCAAAAAGTAAATTAGAATAGATCTTTTTTAAATCCCAAATTAAATTTTTCACAAAAAAATTAAAAATAAGTGTTTTTATTAACGTTTTACATTTCTTAATATGTATACACGTCGTTGAAAATCGACTAACGCGCTTTATTTTACTTTGTCATATCATAATTTTCTTAAAAATTACTTTTACTTAATTGGAGGGGGGCGCAGGGGTTGCAGTTTTAGTACACCTAAGCACAACAAAAAAAATGTAATTTGCTTTTATTAAGAAAATCGTTCGTTAGTTCTAAAACATAAATTAAATTTAAAACACCTAATGGAAATAGTAGGCTGTGGAAAAAATAGAAAACAAAATATCCCATTTTTGGACAGGATTACAACGTTAACCTTAGACCTCAGTAACTTATTTTTAAAGTTTATAAAATTATCGCTTCTCGGCTCATTCAGCTTAGATCAAAGTGTGGCAAAGTTTATAAAAACGTTGCGCGTTTTTGCCTGTTTTCAATAATGGAATGGAACTTGTGGTGTCAAAATCAAACTGGTAAATTCAAAGTTCAAAAAGTTTATGGTAACAAAGGAACTAAACAGTTTAATACGTACTTTTGCTAACAGTGAATTTGATTTAAATGACAAGAGATACCAACTTCGATTTGTCATACCTGTAGGGTCGCTTTGCAAGAAAATCAGAAAGGTACTTTCAAGAGACCCCTTCCTGGGAGTTGTTACAAATTTTATAGGAAGTTGCGCTGGAAAGAAAGCAATTCCTTCTTATTACCGAAAATATGCCAGAGAAACAAGGCAGTCTTTAGATTCTGTATATAAATACACAACTAGTTATTTCGAAGTTTCTGGAAATAAAAATAAATTATTAAGACCAGTTGTTTATGCTGACGCTCAAGAACTTTTAGAAACCGTAATAGAAAAAAGAAACATAATCGGCACACCAGAAATTAAAGTAATGGCTGACGGTAGTCAGGGGTTGTTTGAAGGTAATGCCTGTAGACAGCTTTTACTAAATGCCGATAAATTATATGATTCTTATGTGTTAAAAAGTGTACACCCAATTCAAATAACACCTTTTGTGGAATCATTCAAAACGATAAACAAAATTGTATCAGGTTGCTTTTCATCAGAAGTTTTAGTTGACAAGGAGGAGTTACAAAAAAACATCAAACATCTTTCAAAAGTATTTAAATCCACTGAAGTATCAGAAACTCTTAAGATACAGATACTGTTAAATCATTTAATAGAATGCCTGGACTTTTTGCAAAAGGACAAGGGTCTTGGCCTGTGGTCTGAACAATCAGTAGAGTCGATGCACAGATAATTTTTACAATATTGGAAGAGATATAAAATTAATGACATTAGTAATATTCGTTATGGAAATCAATTGTTAAAATGTGCCATTGAGTTTAGTTCAAGTCATTTGTGAATAAGTTTTTATTGTTACTTTAATAAAATATCATTAGTGAATTGATTTAAAAAAGTTTGTAGTTATTTATAATTTTAGAATCCTGTCCCCTCTAAATTGAAATAAAAATATTTTTGTATTAAAAAAAATGTGTTAATCTATGTAGGTCAAATATATTATTTACAATGTTTAAAATAAAAAAAAAATCAGAAAAAAATTAAAGCATAATTTTCCAATTTTGTATGAAAAATGTTCAATTTTAAGTGAAAACGACCTAATTCAATTTACTTTTTGATAGGTTTAAAATGGGAAAAGGTTCTAATATTTAATTCCGGTAACAGTTGTTTTTGGCGACACTTTTCTTCGACTTTTTCGATATTGAGGGACAGTGTATACAGTAAAGCGCACCGTACTGCGAACATAGGAGGCTCCTGGACAATTTTGGATGTACCCCCCCTTCTAAAATACCAATAATAGTTTTGTGGCTTGCATCTCAACTTCCGTCTCGTTTTTTCACGTGGCGCATTTTTGGTTAGGACTGGTGGGGAGTGCGGTGATAAATTCGGGGAAAAATTATCTGTCCAGTTTAGTTGTTTACTACGTTTTTATTTTCAGTAAGAGGGGTGCAGTGTTTATAGGCAAGTAGCAGGAGCTAGCTAGCGTCAACCGACTTCGATCTGATTTCTTATCAGTCAAAAATTTTAAAAATTTGTTGCTTACGGGACCGCAACGTTTGCTGCTTAAAAACCAAACAGTTTTTCCTAATAAAATAAAATAATTTTCTCAAATAAATAATGGAACGTAGAAGATATTTTTAAGAAAATAATTTAATGTGCATTCATAGAATAAAAAAAGAAAAACCCTTTTTCAAGTTATCAAAGATGATTAAATAAACCACCTTCTTGAGCCAAACAATAACCAAGATTGTCATAAAAACGCCTTCTGACATTTGCTAGAATGTTAAGGGTAATAATCCTAAATTCCCAATTTGTAATTGCAATTCTTGTAGAATATTAGCCCTATTCTCCTGGAAACCATAAATTTTGGGGTTTTACGTGACCTCAGAGAAAAAAATCGTTGGGTGAGACCATGAAGTGAAAATGTCGATTCATCAGTAAAAACAATGTTTCTTATAAAATTTTCATTGTTATAACAGTTTCAAAAAAATTTCCTTCGTCTAAAATGAAACAGGGAAAATTTCATTGGTTTTTCTTACTTTGTAGGATCGGTATCAATTTTTTTCAGCACTCTTTCCACTGATCTTCTGCTCAAAAAAAAACCTGTTCTGCAATTGTATTAATGGAAACTGTAGGATTTTTTTAAAAACACTTGCCACTACCATAATTTCTTTCACTTCCCTTTTTTTGTTTTTTTCTGAGGCACTATCATGTTTATGTTTTCTTGGAGTTAAACAACCAAATGTCAGAAAGTTTTTAATGACTCGGTAAATAGTGGAAATCGTGGGAGTCGGCTGTTAGAAATAAATTATTAAATAATTCCCTAACAGGATTTCCACGGTGATTCCATTCAATAATTTGAATTTTTTTTCCCAGTTCTAAACACCCATTATTAATAACTATTATTAAAAACTTTTGGTCGCAAATAATCGACACAGTAAAACCTTGCGCCGAGCGTTCGATACTAAAGAACAAAACGTATTGAATTGTTCGCTGGAAAATTATTATCGATAAGCAATGCGTGCGGCGTTTTTAGGTACACCCAAAATCGTCTAGGATCGTCCTATGTTCGCGTGCTCTGCGCTTTAGTGTATAATGATCGTTATTTAACAACAGTATGGAGTGTTGTTATATGCGTGAAACATTTATTTTTGTATTACTAATTCGTAATAGTAAAAAAAATTGTTAAATAATAATAATATATTACAATAATAATTAATTATTACAATAGTAGGAATCCGACAAATATATTTTTTTATTAGCTTGACCTGTATGTATGTAACGAAATCTTTCAACGTAATTTTCAGCCATTTCAAGAAGCCTGATTAACTTAAAAATGTGTTTAGGGGTCAAAAGCCAATGACAATACAGTTATTTCATAACTTCGTTCTAATGTCCTAACTGGGATCATCAGAATAAAAAAAAAACACTTTATCAAAATGACAATACTTGAGCATTCGCCATACAAGGCCAAAATAGCAATAAACGCTTCCTACAAAAATCAGGCTACTGGCAACAAAAGAATTATTTTTGGAGAAAGGGTTTTTCACTCACCTTCATGTTGGGTCATCTTTGGGGTTTTTCTTTTCCATATGAATTTTCTTATGATCTGTCGGCCATAATAAATTTTTCGACAAATTTAAGATATACTAAAAATAGAGACTCTTGATGAGGATAAATCTCACAAAAAGGTAAAAATTGGCAAAACTCTTGGCAACAGGGCATAACTTAAGGAATAACTATTTGTCAAAAAATAATTTAGTTTGGGATTTTGCGTTAAAAATCAATTAAACAAGAAGTTTTGCAGTACTGGCCACTCGAGCTAACTATCCCACTGCTTGTTTTTGAAGAAAATATATAAAATTACTTTATAACAGTGCCAAACCTTTTTTATCATATTTTGTGCAAGGTAATTACACCGCCACACAAAGAATAAAGTGGTCTATGCATTTGACTTGACTCCATCTATATGTATTTTGATGCGCTGAACACAAATCCGATATCCGTTTGGCCCATACAACCTCAAAATTTTGAGTAAATTGCGAAAAACTGCTAAAAATGGTAAAATATTTGAGTTGATTGCAATAAAAACGATTTTTTTTTAAATATTCGAGCTAATCTGTCTTGGATGCGCGGACGAGTGGTTGGTCCGATTTTTTTTTTTTAAATGCTGCAGCCAGCCTGGGCCATTTTGCATAGCGGCCGCTGGTGAAGCAACATTGGTTTAATATTTTTACTGCGAATATCGTGTCATCCGTATGATTTTTAATTTAAACCATCCTAATTTTTCAAAGGCTCCCGTTTTGTTGTTGTGTGAATATTTTTAATAATTAATGGTGAAATTTGCAAAAATGGTCTCTAAATCAGGTTTATTAGATTTTATTCAAGCCGCCCACTTTAAATGTATCCTAAGTAAGTTTTTTTAATTTTTTTTTATCTGTTAAGCACTCATATTGATTGGTTTTTTCTTATATTACTTTTTTATTCTCTAATATTCCTAGTTTTATTGCATAATTTTTGAATGTTGGGCAAGTATTCTGAAATAAGGGCTATTATTCTCAATACAGTTTTTTTTTTCTCAGACGAAGGCAAACTTATAGCACTTTATTTTAGTTATTTTAAAATCTTACAGGCACTGGCTTTAGTTTTACATTGTGGAAATATAAATTTGATCTGTCTGGCCTTTTTATAATAGTTTTTTTCTTTAATGTTATAAATATCTTTTTTTTGGGGAAATTTCTAATCAGTTTTGGGTTAATTGACAGTTGATAATAAGAATTTTGATTGTCTGTTCTAAAGCCTGTAATATTTTTTTTAATTTTGAGATGTATCATTATTGTCCCTACTTTCTTTGCTGGAAACTTTAGTTAAGAATACATAAAGATAATTTTAAAAAACTGTTAAAATTGTGTTAATTTATTTCCAAGTAAAATGACAAAAAAGCTGAAAAGGAAAAAAATATAAAATTGGTTTTTTTCTTAAAATCAAAATAATTTAAAAATTCTAATATGCTATTATACACGGAAAAAAGAATATACTAAATTTAAGCATAATAATATTAGTTTAAGGTTATCTTAGCTTTGTATATCCCCAAGACTATATCGTTTTAATTTGAGAATTTAAAATCTTCATTTAAATTTATTTAAATTAAATATACACATCGTTATTTGTAACATATGATTTATTTTTATGCATGCAATTGAATCAAATTGTTACTATAAAGATTTAGAATGAAGATATCAGTAGCTCAGCATAAGTCGAAAGTTTCTTTAGAAATAAATATATGATTTTGTTATATTGAAGATTCTACCGAATCTGAAAAGTTAATTCGGAAATGTTAGTATGTTTAAAATAAAATATCGTACTTTAAATCTGAGCCTACAATTGTATTTCTAAGAATATGATATACTCAAATTAAATATTTAAATTTTGGTTTTATTATAGCAAATCTTTGTATAGTAGGTTTTGTTTTATTTAGTGATATTGTAATATTAAAAAAAAAATATTAACTATTTAATTTAATAATTTTAACATATTCGGTTTAATATGCTGACATTTTTAGAACTGAATATGTACAGGTGTAACAAATTGAATGTATCCATGGGGATTTTGAACCATGAAATACGAAGTCGTTAAATTAAGGCAAAGTTGCGCATTTATTTGCCCAACAAAATGCCGTTTAAATGTGTCATTTCGATAGTTCCAAGATATCGGAAAACCAAAATTTTGAAAAATGATTTTATTTTTCTAACTCTGATATTAACCGATTTTGGGAATTAATAACACATCTTTGCGTATATTGATTTTTTTTCCATTCAACGTTCGCTTTTCGACGACTTATCAACTTTATTTTTCTTGTGTACGCCATATAGGATCTCTTTCTCTCATTACTTTTGAGCTAAGTACCGAAGCACAAATCTGATATGCAAGTGTGATACATCGTTGAATAGGTCATTCAATAAGAAACTCAAAATTAAAAAAATCCAATATGGCGTCCACAAAAAAAATAAAGTTAATCATGGTCGTCATAAAATTAAACGTTGAATGACAAATCCAAAACACTAATATTTAGCGGAAATAAAGTGGCTATGTAAATGTGTTATTAATTTTAAAATCGGTTAATAAATAAGGTTAGAAAAAAGATCAATTTTTGAAAATTTTATTTTTTGTATATCGCTGGAACTATTTGGAAAAATTACACATTTTAAACGGCATTTGTAGGGCAAGTAAATGCGCAACTTTACCTTAATTTAACCAACCTCGTATCTCTTACGGTTTTAAGATCCCCATGCATACACTCGAATTTGTTACACCCTGTATAATACATTTAAAGAGAAGCTACTGCACCAATAACTGAACACATTCTTTTTAACGTATCTCGATTTTTTCCAGCCAGTCAATTTAGTAAAATAATGTTGTATATGACCTCAACACTGTTGACCTAAACAACGTTACTTTCATTAAAATTGGAAATACGAAAAATATACGGTTACTTTTAAAATGATAAAAATCCATTATTACGTTCAGCTAACATTAATATAGGTATACAATTTTTTTAAAGTTTTTTCGCTGTATTAAAAAGTCCATTATAATTATAACAGGTTTAGCTGACAACTACAAAAACAACAGGTAAAATCTTAACGTTTATTAAAAAATATCTAATAATATAATAAAGTTCTACTCTTCTTGGAAAAAGAAACAGTCTTGTTCTCAACTTCGTAACGAAATAAAAATCAGTTCAGCTATTTTTCATTCGAGGCCCAACCAACGGATTAGTTTTTTAAGAAGGCCTTCGGACAATCTGGCAACTGGTCTCCTCTGACATTTTCTAAAAAAATAAAATAAACATTCGAAATGCTAAAATTAAAATATTAAGCAACACATTTTTCTGTAATAAGTAAATAGGTGGGTACATCAGATTTCTATACCAACATACAGATAAATAAAAATAAAATATAAATAAAATGCATGTTAAAATTTAATTTAAAAGTAAATACCTCCTATACATACGTACAGGGGCGACAAACTACAAGTACAAAGTATTTTAAATATAATTAATTCAAAAACTGTTTCTCAAATCGTATACTACGTTTTTCCTAGGTACTCCTAAACATTTAACTAAAAGGTAAAGATACTCAGGCTTATACAATATATAGAAAGCAAGATACATAATATGTATTATTATTATACATTTTATTTGTAAGAATTTTTTTAAACAGGTGCAGTTTGGGGTACCTATAGGCTACAGGTAGTCAAAGTTTTAAAATAATATACTTAACTAAAAGCAGTTTGCTTAGAATAGCTTTAGTCAATTTATTTACCCATATTCCTAGTTGGCAAGTTTTAAAAAATGTAACGCGCGCCAATGCCTTTCAATTCTATTTAAGATTTTTTGAATAGTTAAATAAAAAAAATTTATTTTAAAAATAATGCCTAAAATATACAATTTATTAGACATGTAGGTAGGTATATGTATATATTGTTTATTAGGTATACTGAATTTTATCACACTCTGTACTCATATTCTGTAGCCTGTAACAATATTAATGGTTTATACAATGTACTTAGTAGTTTTTTTAGTCAGTTAATATCTAACATTTTATATAAACATGTTTAGTTATGAAACAAAAGCGTATGCTCCTATAGGTAAGTTTATTTAAATAAAAATGCCTGTTTTGGTGACAATTGAGATCTATCGACCCTTGGTTTTTTGGACAACAGTTTTATAAAACAATGGTGTAAATACTTACCTAGGCTTGAATAACACTATCACATCCCCACTGTTGTAAAATGTCTTCAACTCCCATTATTTAATCGTACAAACACCCAAAACAAAAACACGTGCGACGGGACTAGAACAGTCCGATTAAATTTCGCTATACCCTTCACCTTGATCTATAATCACAATAATGAACGGGCAAACCAAGCACCGCCAATTTCCGGTGCCAATCGGGGTACATCGTAGGTGGACTTTCTAGGAATGAAAATTTCCGAATTTCAAAAATTTTATATTTAGATTATATTGCAAATATATTCTCAAATTGAGCAATCCAAATGTTTCAAATTGAACATACAGGACGCGTTCTTTAAAGGATATGTCATTTTAATTGTAAATGACCAGTTTTTATTTTAAAAGTAACTGAAATTCAAAGTAAAATTATATGTTATTTTAAACTGAAGAACAAAGAAGTTCAAACCAAAATCATGAAAGTCTTAGCTTTAGACTGTATTTTTAAAGTGAAAATATATTCTGAGGATATGAAATAATTGTATTAATCATTTTGAAATACTTCTTTTAAGGTGGCTTTCTTCAAATAAGAATCGGTAATCTCAATTTAAATAAATATAAACAAAAATATCTAAATACTCTATTTGATAATATGTTTTTTTCTGTGTAGGTGTCAAATATTCTTTATTTAGTCTAAAAGAAATACTTGATGAGTATTTATTTATTAATTACGTAATAACACTTAAAATAATTCAGATTTGTTTTGTTGGCTAATTTCTCAAACAATGTTTTTTTAATTATGTCCCTTTTCAGCCGATGTGTCGATATATAAAGCTACTACGTTACTTTATACTAAATTCTTTTAGTACCATTTTTTTTATATTTGATTAGCCATGTATAAATTTCAAACTTTGGTTGTTTTTCTTAAACCGTGCTGTACTTGGCAAGAACGTTGGTTTATTGACTGTAAATTCTAATGTTAATTTTTTTTTGTAAATTTCTAATGCTTTAAGGTTTAATTAATATTGATTATTATGCTCTTTTAATGAGTGTAGGGATGTTTTGTAAGTATATCGATTATCGATATGAGTGATGATTATTATTAATTCTAGTAACTTGAAGTTTTATTTTTGGTTATTCGTGTTTTTGACAAATGTAAATTCCTTTTTGTATGCTATACAAATTAAGAGGCAGGCATGCGCATTAATAAAATTCCTTTTCATTTTATATAATCATAAATCAAGATCGGTATTAATCAAGAGAGTTTTTTGGTAGTTTTGGTTTTATTAAACATCAGTGATGTATGATTTCATTTTATACCTAATGAATGCACAGAAACAGCTATGCCATTAGTAACCTATAATATTTTATTTTTAATGTTTTAAATTAATTTGTGGAAACAATTTTATTTATTTTTGGTATGTTCTGTCAACGACGATAGCACGAATGGCCTGTTTTTTTTTGAATAGTTATATTTAATTGATTGATTTAGTTGATTCTGTATTTTGAGGACTTGTATTATTGAATAGTTCTCCTTGGGCCTTCGGCCACTTCTTTTATTTGATACTATTGTTTTTTTTGATCTGTAAATTTATTTAAGGCCCTCAGCCAATTCTTTCGTTAATTATTTTTTTTTATCCTGTAAATTTATTTAAGGCCCTCAGCCAATTCTTTCGTTAATTTTTTTGTTTATGTGTAAATTTATTTATGGCCCTCAGCCGGTTTCTTTGTTTGTTTGTTGGTTTGCTTTGAGATTTAATAATGTACTTAAGACCTTCAGCCAATTCTTCTGTTAGTTTTTTTTTAATTTGGAAATTTATTTAAGGCCTTCAGCCATTTGCTTTGTTTTGTATTAAACTTTAATTTTTTTTATGGTTCAAATTTTAATGCCTACCGATGTTTGTAGGGCCTCAAAATTCAAGTATAACTCAAAATTCAAGTATAACTCCAAACTCAAGTTTGACTTCAAATTTACCTCAAATTTTACTCCGGGGTTGAGTCCAGACTCTGCAGACCACCCTTACCTGCCGTCAGGAAACAGGCAACCTTTTGATAATTCTCTTAACAACTACTAATCCTTTTTTTTTAATGTAATTTAAAAACTTAAACCATTTTCTTTTCTTTTTATGAAATTTAAATCCTCAAGGGATTATTTTTAAATAAATGTAATTTGTTTTTTTAATCTTTTTGAGTTTTATTTAGCTCATCTGATACCAGAATAATTTGTGTTATTATATTATTATTATTATTTTTTTCTTCTTCTCTTTAATGAGTATTGACCAAGTCAGTTTTCTTTAACGCTTATATGCTAACTTTTTTTGTTTTGTCGTGCACTGGTGTGTGATCGCCCAAGCAAGCTCCTATAACATCTAGGGGACTTCCAGTTTGTAGTCCGTAAGAAAACTGGTGGCGCCATAACGAACTCACTATTCCTCACCCTGAGCTGCGGGTAGGTTTGCACGCACACCTACAGCTTGCTTTGGCGTGAAGCTAACCTGTGCACAGGATAAATTTTGTATTAATTTTCTTACTTTTCTTTTTTGAGCAATTGGTGTGACTCATCATAGTCACACCAGGTTTTAAATAAACACTGCTTTAAAAAAAAAGTGCGTGGCAAAATCTAAATGCAAAGTCCGTCTGGCTGTACATATTCCAAATTTACATACTTGATCAAGTTCCATAAAAAAAAAATTCATAACTGTATTTTTTTGCAATTTTTAGCAGTTTTTCGCAATTTACTCAAAACTTGGAGGGTGTACGGGCTGGATTTCGAATTTACAAAATACATAAGAAACATACTTGATCAAATCCAATTAAAAAAAAATCATTTCATAACTGCAATTTACTTAACATTTGAAGGGTGTACAGCCAAACGGACTTCAGATATAGATTCAACGTATCGAAATACATAAGAAACATAATTTATCAAGTTCAATTAAAAAAAAATTGTTTTTATTGAACACAACTGGTTAAATGCACAGACCACTTTTGTTTATTTATTTTTTTTTGGTGTGCCAGTGTAATTTTTTAATTTTTTTTTTCATGTTTAATTGATTTTTAAAGCAAAATCCCGAACTAAAATATTTATAGTCATTCAGTTGCCATGAAATGTGCTACGTAGTCAAGTTTTTTATTCTTTACTCTTTGTTAAGTCTAATCCATTGGCAAGTTTATTGCTAACTTTAACAACGAGATCGTCACTCGGCCTTTAGTGTTACTAAAGCCCAAAATACAAACAGTGCCCCTCGTAGTTGGTGTTTTCCCGTATTTAAAAATACTTTTGCCGATGTTACACATCACATTTCAAATGATCATCGCTCTTAACACCGCTAATGCTCGATTCCAGACGCTCTGTCACGTGACATCCGTTCTTTAGGTGCTCTTTTCCGATTTCGGCGCCGGCTATCGTAATGGATGGACGGATCGCAGCGTGTTTCCACAGCTCTATCCCGTGCTCTATCCTTAATCGGATTCCGGGATTTATCTGAGAAGGGATGACTCTATCCCGTCTGATTTTAAATCCGCATCCCGCCGTGTAAATAGCTAATGGCTGTGGCACTTTGATGTATATTAGATGTCCGTGGAGCTTCCTGTTCCGTTCGCCAGTTTCTTGGAATTCAGGAGCTTGGAAGTTATACAGGATGTTTTCAGCAAAGGGTGTTTTATACCAGAAACACTTATCTATATAAATAGTCTGGTCAAGAAGTGAGTTTTCAGCGAAAAATGGTTAGAAGGGTATGAAAAATATGAGCGACGGCTCATTCGACGCAGATTGCAATTCTGAGAAATGTGTCATTTCGATTTTTTTCTGCAAATAAAATTGCAATTGTTATGAACAAAAAACTAAAAAAAAGCCATTTTGATTTTTGATGATAACTCAAAAATTATAATTAAAGATAGCGGGAATTGCAGAAAAGATCCTTCAAAAGGAGAAAATTTCCGATTAAAAAATCCCAACTTAGTCCAGTAACTATGCCAATTAGAGAATTTTTACTACAAAAATAGTTTTTACCATTTTTTTCGCATCACCAATATTTTTTGCAAAAGTGGCTGTCGAAATGTCCATAACACTCCACACTGGATGGATGTGGTAGTAGTAGTTTCTTCCTAAAAAATGCAGATGGGCAAAACAAGTTTTTATCAAAACGCAAGAAAGATGGCAAATGAAATTTTCTGAGATCATTGAACACTTGCTAAGGTCTCATTATACAGGGTGGCCGGCCATATTTTGACCCATTTTAATCGAGAATAACTTTGGAACAAATAAAGGTATCAAGATGCGGTTTTGCAGATGCACTTATATTTCTTTAAAGTTTATTCTCGTACCTTCACGATTTTATTGTGACATTCCATTAGCTCAAAAACAAAATGGCCGATTTTCCATTATAGGACAACTATGTTATTTTAAATGGAACACCCTGTATATGTTTCTATATTTTCAAAACTTAATCTTTCCCCTTTAAAAAAATGTAACACAAGCTATGGTTATCTCAAAAAACAACGTATTTATTGACCTTCGAAAAATTGACTGCATGTCGACCAACAATATTCTATAACAATTAAAATTTGCTTCATATGTTACAAAAAAAAAGGATCCAAAGGTTTAGGTTATTCGCAAAATAATAGTTACAATAAGGTAACATTACTTTTTAAAAAACTACTGTAAATGTTGAAAATGCCTTCCGCCGACTTCGACGCACTTATTTAAATTCGAAAAAACTTATTAAAACTATTGACTAAAATTCTTCAGGAATATTTTCTATTATGTTTCGGATATTAATTTTTAATTGCTCCAAATTTTGGGGAAGTGGACTATAACACCTCTCTTTCACATATCCCCACACAAAAAAATCTGGAACAGTGAAATCTGGTGAACGAGGTGGCCAGGAAATAGGGCCTCCTCTTCCAATCCACCGGTTTCAAAAACGTTGGTCAGTGAATCCTTGGTAATGTTAGCATAATGTGGTGTAGCCCCATCTTGTTGAAAATAGACGAAATTCAATAGATTTTCTTCTTGCAATTGGGGATAAAAATATTTCCAGCATATCAACGTAAGTCAAGAGGTTACAGTTGGTTCATGAAAAAATGGCCCATAAATTTTTGCTTTGACATACCACACCAGACTTTGACTTTTGGCGAATCTCTAACGTGTTCGTTATATTGTCGAGGATTTTCTGTTGCCCAAAACCTACAGTTATGCTTATTTACTTTTCCATTGAGGTGAAATGTGGCTTCGTCTGACATTATTAGTCTATCCAAAAAATGTATATTGTTCCTTACTAAATTTTGAATTCTCTGGCAAAATTCCACCCTTTGTGGAAAATCAGTTTCTTTTATTTCTTGTAACATTTGAATTTTGTATGGCTTTAATTTAAGTTCTTTTTTCATGATTTCTTATACTGTAGTTTTAGGAATATGGACTGAACTTGAGATTTTTCTTGTTGACAATGTTGGATCTTCCTGAGTTATCTCCAGAATTTGTAACGTTTTATTTAGCAAATTCTATTGTTTACTAATTTCTTTTTACGGGCTAAAGATCCTGTACTCCAGAATTTTCTGTACCAGATTTTAATTGAATTTTTTTTGGGTGGAGCTTTATTAAACATGTTTCTAAATCTTCGCTGGGTTTCTTTTACTGATTTGGTTTCGGCAAACATAATAACACATTTTCCTTTTTCGCTTAACGAGAACATTTTGCGCTTCCTAATTAAAATAACTTGTCAAAAATGACCAACAATGGCTGACAATGAGGCTTGTTGCTGTTATGGAAACGAGATAACTTTGTTTCCACAGGCGACTTTTCAAAAATCCTTTTAAAATAATATTCCTATTCGACATACAGTCAATTCTTTGGAGGTCAATAAATGCGTTATTTTTAAGATAACCATAGCTTGTGTTACATTTTTTAAAGGGGAAAGATTAAATTTTGAAAATATAGAAACATATACAGGGTGTTCCATTTAAAATAACAAAGTTGTCCTATATCGGAAAATCGGCCATTTTGTTTTTGAGCTAATGGAATGTCACATAAAAATGGTAAAGATACGAGAATAAACTTTAAAGAAATATAAGTATATTTGCGAAAACCGCATCTTGATATCTTTATTTGTTCAAAAGTTATTCGCGATCAAAATGGGTCAAAATATGGACGGCCACCCTGTATAAAAAAATGTTATTAACAAACCATTTTTTTTAAATATCAATGAATTAATGAGATACTCTTAAAATATTGTGAAAAACTTTGACCGCAAACTCACATGCAATGATAGGTACGGGTTTTCGCATACCAATGAACTTTGAATGATTAAAAAAAGTACATTATTGCCCGAGTAATGGAACAATTCGTCCGCCCGCTTATAAGTAAATCGATGAAGATAGGGCATTCTAGCGGTAGAGCGGCAGCTGAAATGGGGGGAATTTTGGGTCTCGTTACCTCGAAAACTATCAATTTTTCGAAAAAAATATAGAAACCATTTTTGTAGATTACAAGGCGATCTTTATTTTTTGTCTAAACAAAAATTCTCCAATTTGCATATTTTGGCAGATATTAGCGGGAAACCCATTTTTCGGGCTTTTTCCACTTGCTAATGTTGATAAACTCTTTTTCGCTCGAAAGAAAGCATCCCCGAAGACCTAAGAATTGCGCTACAAGGGAAAACTGTACATATTTATTTACAGCTTTGTCCGTTCATTTACTGTACTAACTCCCGGATCTCTAGCTTTATTATTTATAATTTTGATTTGTTGCTAAAAATATGGCTTTGCGCGCCCTTTTCGGGATGAGTATGAAAAATTGTCAAACTTTGTTAACTTAAAAAATTCGTTATGAACAAAATAAACAAATTTTAAATAATTTTATGACGCCATCTCATTAAGTACAGTCATCCAAAAGACTCCACGAGGGGAAACATTTATAGGGTGATTAATTAATCAATTATTCATCTTTCAATAAAGATGGAGGTATAAAAGGAAGTAGTTTATTAACAATAGACTAGCTTTTTGAAAAATGCATTTAAATTTTTTTCCAACGGGGCTTTCTTTCTTTAGGTGTTAAAATAATACCATAATTTTTAAATTAATGTTGCGTTAAAAAAAATCATTTAGATGTAGTACTTACTATGGAGACGGCGTACTCATCCCGAAACCAACACGCGGAGCTTTATTTTCAGCCACAAATTCAAACTACAAATATTAAAGCTAGAGATCCGCGAGTTTTTTTATCAGAAATTTCCTTTTCTTTAAGGATCTTTTCTGCAGTTTCCGCTATCTTGTATAGTTTTTGAGTTATCATCAGAAAACAAAATGGCTTTTTTGTTTTTTGTTAATGACAATCACAAATGTTCCTGTCGATAAAACATTAAATATTGTTAGAAATGAATTAGAAAATGATGTCCAACTTGGCGAAAGAACCAAACTAAACATAAACTATATTCTTGAATAATTAAATTTTTGCGTAAAAACAACATATTTCAAATATAACACTGACTTTTATAAACAAACTTCTGGCATAGCCAGGGGTTTATCTTTATCTCCATGGAAAATTTTAATTCCAATTTCGTAGAAAATTTTCATTATAAAACTTTAGTTTGGTGGAGATATATAGATGACATTTTTTCTATTTATCAACATGACGAAAATTGTCTAAATAATTTTTTAACACACATTTATACACAAGAACTCACTATTCATTTCACTTTAGAAAAAAACAAAACTCACAAGTACAGGGTTTTCCCGTATAATTGCGCACCCCTTTAAAATCTTTATTTTTATAGATAGAAAAAAATAGTTTTTATGAAAGTTGCAGGATTTTTCATGAAGATTTTCTTGCTGTAAGATAGAAAAACAAATGATGATCGGAAAATTAACAAATCACTATCAACTTCGTTATTTTAAATGGAACACCCTGTATATGATTGAAAATTCAAATTCTGCTAATCATCCTCTTTTCAAATATGTATAACTTATCTATGTTCGGATAAACGAGTTGCAAGTTATTTGAATTGAAAATCTGTTCTTATAAGCCATAGTTAGCCGTGGATACAACCCAAAATTGACTCCTGTCAAATATTTATATTTTTGTTTGGTTTCCAAGACGAACCATAGCTAACGCGACTTAACTTTGCCAAACTTTGGGTTGTATCCATGGCTAACTATGGCTTATAAGAACAGAATTTAAATTCAAATAACTTGCAACTCTTTATCACATAAATAAGTTATATATATTTGAAAAGAGAAAGATAGCAAATTTAATTTTCAATCATCAAGTGTTCCATTTAAAATAACGAAGTTGATAATTTAATTTTCCGATCATCATTTTTTTTCTATCTTACCATGAAAATCTTCATGAAAAGCAACTTCCATGTAAACTATTTTTTTCTATCTATAAAAATAAATATTTTAAAGGTGTGCGCAATTATACGGGAAAACCCTGTACCTTTTCTTAATATTCTAATAAAAAAAGATAATAATAATTTTGAACCTAAAATTAACAGAAAAGCTACACATACAAACAGATACTTTAATTTTAACTCTAGTTACCAAATAATAGTAAAAAAAGAAGTTGTAAAAAGTTTTTTTGATAGAATTAAAATAATTTGTTCTGATCAAAACAAAGAAAACGAAAAAGAATTTTTAAAAGATATTTTAGTTCCAACAACTAGACAAAGGAAACTTGTTCAAAAAAACCTAAAATAAAGGAAAGTGCATTTATTTTATTAAATAAGGATAAATATGTAGCATCAATATCTGTAAATTTAAATAATACATGGTTACCTATGCTAGATGTTAAAGTAAATTCGGGTAAACTTAATAGCTATTTATGTATCAAGGGCGTTACTGGGACTATAATGCCCTGAAGGTCGAAATAGCCGAGGGCCTCTGGCCCGAGGGCTGATTTCGACCTGATGGGATTATAGTCAGTAAGACCGTGGTGCATACAATTTTTATGTTTTACCCAAAAAATTTTCAATGACTAATTACATTATTTATTCGCAATATAAAAAATAACTTGCACCTGTACTGTATACGTAAGTAGATAATGACTGGTGTTAAGTGTACTTTGATGTTTCTGTCAGTTAGTCAGTTGGCATTTTATTTAACGATTTGCTCAAAATGGAAGAAATTCCACAAAATATAAGAGAAAAGGCCATAAAAGCGACCGAAAATCTTTTGCCAGTTAAATCAAGGCAACAGTATGATCGGGAGTATGGCATTTTTGGTATTTAGAAGATGAACGCAATTCTTCAAATAACAGAAAACGTTTTAATGGCATATTTCAGGAACTGGTAAGTTATTGATTTTATTTTAATACATATGTTTAACAAACTTTATTATTTTTAGTCGGAAAAATACAGTCCGAACTCTCTCTGGACCAAGTATTCCACCCTAAGGTCTACGTTGATGGTCTATGAAAATATAGACATTTCGCAATACCATCGTCTCATATCTTTTTAAAAGTTAAGTCGAAAGGATACGTCCCGAAGAAGTCTAAAGTTTTGGAAGGAGAACAAATATTAAAATTTATTAAGAAGGCTCCTGATGATATCTACTTGGTACACAAAGTCATATTGGTAATGGGTGTTTTTGGAGGTTTAAGACGAGATGAGTTGGTCAAAATGACCATTGATGACATTGAAGATAGAGGAACAGTCTTGGTTATAAAGGTACCAGAAACTAAAACTTAACTTCAAAAGTTTTACTATCATTAAAGAAGATTTAGGCGCTTTAAATTTAATAAAAAAGTACACAACATTAAGACCAGCTGGAATAAAGGTGCGAAGATTCTTTCTTACCTATAGAAAGGGTCGATGTACAGTACAACCCATTGGAAGAAATACCATAGGAAGCGTCCCAACATTGATCGCAAAATTTTAAAACTGGATAATGCAGAAGCTTACCGGCCACTGTTTGCGTCGCACATCGTCAACTTTACTTGTTGAGGCAGGTGCTTCGTTTGAAACGCTAAAACAACATGGGAAATGGAAAAGCTCTTCAGTAGCTGAAGGATATATAGAAGAAAGTATTTCATCCAAAAACAAAGTAGCCAAAATGATTGCCAATTCAGTTAATTCCGAGGTTAATTCCGTATCGACTATTGAAAATTCTTTAATGGACTGTTCTTCTATACAAAATAGCGTTAGTGCTACCACCGCTGCTACCATCACAAAAAACACCGACCATTCTATAGTGGGATCAGCTACATTTTCCGGGACATTTCAAAATTGTAATTTTTATTTTGGAAATAAAGTTTAATTTTTAGTATTGTTTAAAGAAAAAATTATTTTTTGTATAAACTTGATCTTTATTGTGAGAGAAATAAAATTGGATAAGCAAAAATTTCCATATTAGCGATTAGGGCATTATAAGCGGGCATTATCATAATGCCGCTTATAATCCTAGTGTGATAGCAGGTATTATTGCTATCATAACATATTCCGTTTCTAAGGTATTATAGATCAATAATAGATAGGTAAAACATAAAATCAATTAACGCACCATACCACCTTTTTTTGTCTTTTTGAATACTATTCATATACCAGTATACCAGTCAAATATCCTAATGTCATTTATGACAAAACGTCATAAAAGCTATCAGAATTTCCTAAGTTTTTAGACCAAAAATTCTTAAAATTTAGTTTAATTTTGGATTTAGTTTCATCATGACAACGGTGGCCGACTTGCCACCGAAACGTAGATTAATATTTTTGATTTTTTTGGGGATTTTTCTTATTTTTTGTTGCAGGCGATTTGCAAGTTCATAGGGGTCAATAGGGCTGAGCAGTCTCAGCTCGTTATACCCCGGGACCCGGACCGAAGAGGTCCCATTTTCCAAAAAGTAGTAAGGCGAGTATCCCCAATATAAACCACATTTAATTTCAAGTAGCTCGAAAACACCTCAATCAATTCATTTCATCGAGAAGTTAAAAATAAATTAATTAACGTTTAACAAAAATGGCGACCGAATGGCCGCCGTGCGCCATTGAAATGTCCGATCCATTTCAATGAACACTCGTGACTCAATAAATAATCTCTTTACAATAAAAAAATTAACATTGGCCTTTTATTGTTAAGCTATAACACGCCAGATTGGAATTCCACCTACGTAAATTTTTTCCAATTGTTTTCATTTAGTGTCGCTTACAGCAAAAAATTTAATGCTGAGGTGGAAATAAGGTTTATGATGCGAATGTAGAACCTCATCTTTTCGATTACCTTTAAGAGTGCATTTACGCTACACCTTAGGGGTCGGGCCAAAGGACGCGGAGACGGTGGGCGGAGACTAACAAACTCCCACTACTACAATTTTCGTATATCCGCATTAAAAATATTATATTTTATTTGGGTTCTTCCAAATTCGGTGTATCGATGCGATGCTGTTTCCTATTGCAAGCCTACAGGAGGTAACGTTTTTCGGTAACTATTTTTCACTTAAATGACATAAATCATACACCATTTTAAAGGTAAGGAAATAATCTATGCCTCTGCTGTAACGGATTTTTAAAATATGAGTCGAGTTAAAAGAAAATAGTATCTAAACATAACCGATTTTAGGGCGACTTTCACTCAAGGAAATATTAAAACTAAATCCAAATTTAAAAACTATTCGCAGAAGCCTAGATTTAAGTGTTGGCTTTCATATAGTTTTTGAAAATTATCGATAACCTATACCGTTTTTGAGTGTGTGTCTGGTTTCGGAATCCTAAGCACGTACTTTTTTGAAGAAAATTACCGTACAGTTACTGTAACTTCTTAACGGTATTTGGGGATGCTTCAAAATTTTTTACCTGCTTAACTGCAACGACTGGGGGTACAAAATAACGTCTTATGGTTCCAACAATCCATACTGCGCGAATTTGTATGGCTGCTCTAAGAAACATGCTCCCTGGACGACTTATATCCCGTTATGGCCATTTTAATTGGCCGCCGAGGTCACCAGATTTGATCAGACCTGATTTTTTCTTATGAAAATATTTAAAGGCCACGGTTTTCCAAAAAATGACCTCAAACGCTACAAACTTTAAAAGACAACATTACTCAAGAAATTAAAGCAATAAACCAGGATATGCTACTCTGAGTTACAGAGAATTTTCAATCATGACTTCAGGAATGTTTAGAAAAATGGGGTGGCCATTTAAAAGACATTATTTTCAAAAAATAATTTTTGTTGTAAGACTGCATTACATGTATATATATATATATATATATATATATATATATATATATATATATATATATATATATATATATATATATATATATATATATATATATATATATATATATATATATATATATATATCTCAGATATATATATATATATATATAAAATTATACAGGTGGCCCACCACATTCGCCTCGGTTTTACTACGAAAAATGAAAAGAGTTGGAAAAAAACTTTAGCACAGTCATATGTTGGTCTGTGGGAGCATATTTTAAAATTATTTTGAAATATACAGGGTGACCCAAAAAAGAAGTACATATCAAAGTTATATTTTTTCTTATGGAACACCCATTATTTTTTTATTTTTTAGATACTATAGACCAAATAAAGGTGAGTTATTGTTATAATGCCTATACCCAGAACTGACCGTTTCTGAGAAATTTAGAGAAATTTAAAAATACAGACCATGTTTTAAAAATTGTTTACACCCTGTAACATCAAAGGAGCTGCTCGTAATTAAATTTACTGCTTAGCTTAAGGGTTTAAGTTAACTATTACATAAAAGTTTTACCTTAATATTATACAGAGTGGTTAAAAAATTGCCTCAAAATTTGGACATACATTTTATTAAATAACTTCCTAAAGTTAAATGGAACACCCTATATTTAGTGGCCTATTTTGACGCAGAACTAGATTCCCTTTAAAACTATATTAAGGTTTCCTATACCTATCTCTTTTACTTTTTATGCAAAAGACGTTTTGTATTTGTCTTATAAATAATTTCTTTATCTAAAATGGAACACCCTGTACTGTAATTAAAAACCTTTTTATTAAGGGCCACGTAGATTCGCTTAAAGGACAAGTTTAAATTTTAAAAATTAGATGTATCTGAAGCAAAATGCAGGCAAAGTAAAAACTCCAATTTATTGCCATTTCTAAAATATTAAAGAATTCTTTAAAATAAAATCAAAATATAGATAAAAGGTACACCTATCTTAATTATTGTTGGAACGAAATATGTTAAAATGCCCTTGTGTCTTAGCAAATGTATTGGACCTTATGGTAAATTAAATCCCAAAATAATATTATAATGGGGTCAATAAAAACATACATTTCAATATGACTATCACCAAAGGTACGATTATATTTATATTTTTTCAATAATAGTAGGCTTTGACCTAGATGAAGTTAATTATTATTTACAAACAAAAATATTTGACAGTGACACTTGCTAATCAAACGATTATCATTGATTAAGCTACAAGTAGTTTTAAAATTATAATCGTTTTGAATGATGTTACATTTTTAATTAGTTAAAATAAGGAAGATGAAATGATTTTGGTAATCGGTGAGTGTCAAGAAATGTTTATTTGCATCAAAGTATATAAAGGGGTTTTTTGGGGGGTCATCCCATACAGTACAAAAGTGTTCCATTTTTAAGATAAAAAAATTATTCATAAGTCAAATATAAAAACGTCTTTTGCATAAAAGCAGAAGAGATAGGTATAGGAAAACCTATATGGGTTTTTAAAAGGGGAAACTAGTTCTGCTTTAAAAAAGGCCACTAAATATAAGGGCCCTTTTAACTTTGGAAAAATTTTTAAAAAAATGTATGTCCCAAAATTTGAGGCCATTTTTTCACCAAAATCTTTTAATATTAAGGAAAAACTTTTATGTAATAGTTAACTTAAACCCTTTAAACTAAACGTAAATTTAATTTGACAGTTACAGGTTTTAAAAAATTTTTAAAAAAATGGTCTGTATTTTTAAATAAATTTTCTCAGAAACGTCAGTTCTGGGTATAGGCATTTATTTGGTCTATAAGGTTTTAAAAAATAAAAATAATGGGTTTTTTTGAAAAATATAACTTTTATATTTTTCCCAAAAAAATTATATATATATATATATATATATATATATATATATATATATATATATATATATATATATATATATATATATATATATATATAATATATATATTTTATTTTTAAAAAGAACTTTAAAAGCGAAAAACCCAATGGCCACCCTCTGTATATATCCCACGCTTTTTTTACCATAATTGATTATTTCTACTTTTTAGTTTTTTTCCTATAGAAGTATGTGTTTTTAGTTTTTTTAAACCATAATTTTCGATTACAGAAAATTTTTTTTCCTTTAAACCCAAATGCCAAGTCAAAAAAGACTCAAAGCCAATTTTGGTTTTTTAGTATTTAAGACCCCAAAAGGTTTTTTGAATAAGAACTTGTTTACATAAATCTTTTTGGTAAAATTAAATTTTCGCTAAAGTTAACCTTTCCGAATTTATAAAAAATCTGATGCCCCCCCTCTTAAGTTTTTTCCAGTCAAAACCAATTTTGGGCCTTTTTGGGTCGATAAAAAAAATTTATTTTTTTGCTACCCCCATTTTTATCTTTTATTGGGCCTCAAACTCAAAAACTTTCAAAATCTTTTTGCGGCAACCTTTGTTTTTTAAAATAATTCGTTTTTGAAAAATCTTTTTAAGGAATTTTTGGAAATATCAAAACTTTTAAAATATAAAAAACATCTTTTTTAACTTAACTATCAAAAATTTTAAAAAATTCTGAAAAATTTAATCGTCCCTTCCCTACAAAAGGGGAAATCAAAAATAAAGTTTTAAATTTTTATTAAAGAAATAAACTAAAGGTTATATTTTCAAGTTATTTAAATTAATTAAATTTCCAGCGGCAGTTGTTTTTTGGATATTATTTTCTAATCAAATTTTTCTCAGGTATCTAAATTTTTTTTAACTAATTTGCCAAACCCTTTAATGTTTGGAAGGGAGTTAGAAAAAAATGCACAAACGGGGGTGTTTTAAAATTCCGTTCTAAAATGTCCCAAAAGGCCCCCTTTGGTTCTTTTGGGTTTTGGAAGGTTTCCCGCAAGAAAATTATTTTTTGGGCACTTAAAGCCCAAAAACCCTTTTCCCTTCGGTTTTCCCCAATTTGAAACCTTTCGATTGTTCTTAACATCCCCGATCAAAGATTTTTATCAAAATCAGCCATCCCCACAGCCCAGGGGGACTTAATCCGATATCCCCAAAATTAAACTCTCCTTCCCCCACCGATCAAAACCCTGACAGGGATTTTTCCCCTAAGGTTGTGAAACCAGTAGTGGTTTCCCAACAAACCAAAAAAACCTTCACCCCAAAAACCACTTACCCCCACCCCCTCCCCAATTCCACCTAGTGATGGCAAGACCGGTCTTAAGTTTTTGGTTTTGGTCTTGATTTTGGAAAGCCAAACCAAGACCACCTCCTCTCCTTGAAGACCGGACCAAGACCGGGTTCCCAAAAAAGGCCCAAGGGGACAAGGAGTGGGACTCCCAAAGCCCAAGGGAAACCTCCCAAGACTTTTTTCCCCTTTTTGTCCTTTTTTTAAAAAATAATATTTAATTTTCTATTTTTTACAGAAGGGATTTTAGTACAGACAAAAGTGCATAATCCTAAAAAGGCGGTTATTTTTAAATAAAGGTTTTACTAAAAAATTTTAAATTTTGGTCATTTGTTCTTTTAAAAATTTTCTAAAAACAAAAACTTGTAAATGTTTTAAAAAAAATGGGTTTTGACAAGGGCCGACAGGGTCGATTTTTCCCAAAAGTTTACAACAGATAATCTAAAGTCAAAAGTTATGAAACTAAAACCACCCCCTTTCCCCAAAATTTTTAAAACTATTTAGTGTTCCCTAAGGGGGGGGTCAATTTCCTCTGCATTTTTTTGTTAAACTGTGAATTTAAAATTATTTCTTTAAAACAAAAAATAAATGTAAAAGTGATGGTTTAATAAAAAAATATTTTTCTTGTCTAAGGAATCTTTTTATATAATAAATGGTTTTTTTTTTCCTTCCTGGGCAAAAAATCAAAAAAATGCCAAAATAATGATGGCGTCATTTTGTCAATTGAAAATGATATTTAAAAACCATCATCGACATTGTCCTTTTATTACAGTTTTAAAATTCCCCCGTAATATACAGGAAAACTTTTTTTAATAATTTTTTCCCTATTTTTTCTTTAGGTTTAAGCTAAAACTAACAAGTTTTTTCAAATGAAAAGATGAAAATAAATTTTAATTTTTCCCCCCTTTTTTTTATAATTTTTTTGAATTCAGTTTTCCCCATTTGAACGGTTTTAAAATGTCAAAAATTTTTCGAAATACCCCCTTTTATATCGAATGTTTTAAAAATTTATTCAAACTTTGTTAAGGAAATTGGGCTTGGAAAAAAAAAACAGTTTATTTAACTAAAGCCCTGAAAACTTTTTGGGAAATTAAAAAACAATGTTTTTCAAATCAGAAACATTTTTGAAAAAATTTTCCCCTCTGGGTTTAAATTAAAGTTTTTTTTTCTTGCCCTTTTTCAGTTTTTATTTTAAAAATTTTTTATCCTTTCAAAAAATAAAAATTCTTTTTACGAAATGTTTTTATAAACAATAAATGATAAAAACATAAATTTTGTCTCAATATAAAAATAAAAAAGGCCCATTAAATAAAAAAAACCCCTCATTTAAAATAGCTTTTTAATCAAATAATTTATTCTTTAAGGTTAAAAATTGGATATTTTATTTTAAAGAGAAAAAATAAAATCTTTATTTTTTTTATTTGATTTATTTATATTTAAAATTTTTAAATTTAAAATTAAATTTTTTCCAAAAAAGCGACCCAAGGGCTCTTTCGCAGATAAACCAAGAAAAGACCGGGGGGGGCAAAAAAGAAACCCTTTTTTTGGCCTTTAAGGGCCAAGTAGACTTCAAGACCGGGGAGCCGGGCTTGGGCTTGCCTTTTCTCTTCCCTTTAATCCACCCCTTTTTCAAAGGGTTTTTCATGTAACTTTCCCCTGCTAACTGGTTTTTGAAACCGTTTGATCGGAATTGGAAAAAACTGCCATTTGGCGATCACTACCAAAAACCCCTTAAACTTGAATCCAACCCCAACCCACCCTGTCCCGCCACTAAATGAACACCCCCTCACACAGGATTTTTTTTTCGGGTGATTGGGAAGGAGGGGTTAAATTGTGGGTTCAAAATAGTACTGGGGTAGTGATCGTATATTCCGTAGGATAGTTCCTAAACGGTTTCAAAAACCTTTAAACAGGAAAAAAATCATGGGATTTTTGATCGATGGTTGAAAAGGTAAGCAGATGAAAAGGGGAGTAATTGAATGTTTGGGAGTTTCAGCGGGTTCCCCACTTTTTTAAGATGGCAATTTCAGTTTTAAAATTTTTTGGAAAAGGAATTTGACAATAAAAATCAGTAAAAACCATTCCCCCTGAACTCTTGGGGGGATGGGGAAGGGATATCGGAGGTTGGCCCCTTGGAATTTTTCATAAACACCAAAGAACTATTTAATTTTGCAATGCCAAATTTTTCATCGTTTTTGATAAACGGTTTTTATTTTATCTTCATTTCCTTTTTTGAAAAAATTAGTGATTACGTATTCGTTTTATCTACCCTTTTTATAAATTTGCTAACTCTTTTTTGCCTTGATTTCAAATTAATTTCCCGAAAATAAAAACCCAAAAATTTGTTTGTAAAAGGGGGGGGTTTTAAAGGAAAGGAATTTTAAAGGGGTTAGGGAACCCCAATCTGTGAACAATTGTGGGCATGCAGGGCGGCGAATCGGGTTTTTTCGGGGTTTCCCAAATTGAATAGTAGGTCAGACCGGACTTCCATAATTCTTTATTCTTCTTAGTTGACACCCATAAAATGTAAATTAAAGGCTTCACTGTTTTTTTTTTTTTTCCCAAAAACTGTTGGTTTTTAAACTTTACACCTTTAGAATTTTAAATTAAATTTGAATTTTGGGAATTTTTATATCATCGGGTTAAAATTGGAAAAAATAATTTGGCACCATTTTAAAACCTTTTTTTAAAATTGGAATCTTTTGGGAGTTTTGTTTTACAAAAAATCTTTGTAAAAAAATGAAAACCGTTAAATAAATTTCAAACTTGTTGATGGTTTCATAATTTTCGTAAAAAAGGGCGATGTTAAATGGGTTTTCTAACCCATGGGACTGTTGTACATTAAAGTGGAAAATTTTAAACTCTTTTGGTATACTTCCTAATAACCATTCAAGGGACGGAATAACAGTGGTTAAAAATGTTTAGTAAACCTTTTTTTTCCTGGATCCCTTTAAAAAATCCGTTAAATATTTGTTCTACAGTATGTCGAACTTAAACAAAATTTTATAAAAAAAGGGTTTTAAAAGGGGAAAACAAAAATCTAATTTTTTTTTTAAAAAAAATACAGAAAAACAAAGGAAATTTGAATAAATGACAGTTTTCGATACTTCATGTTCAGATCAGTAGTTTTAGATCTGAACAGAGTATACTGAAGACAAGACAGCGTGGATACTCCTTTTTATCTGTTTGATGGCTTGGAGAAGAAGAAACGACAAGTGATGTTGAATGTACCTCTACCATATGTCCTGCCATATCTCTTATATCTGCTATCATCTTTCTCTCTCCTCTATCTCTCCTCAGCTTTATCATTGGATTTTACATTCAAGTATCGTGCATACATTACGTTGAGCCTGTAATGTTTTGGCGTTTTATTAGTTAATTATGCATTTGTTAATTGAAAGATTTCTATTAATGATTAAAATCAGGGTTATTTTACAACAGCAGGATATTAGATAATATATTACCTTTTTTTTTAATTGATTGAAATAAATTAAAATAACGGTTTTTAATAATTTTTAATTATATTCAAAAAATAGGAGTTATCAAGATGTGCATATGTATATAATATTCATGTTCTGGTTTATTTAGTTTTCTTTTCAACGTTTACTGATGTTATTAAAAAAAGAAAGTTGGTTACTCTGGAGACTGATCACATTTTGAAACTAATGACATTAGAAAGGAATGATCTTAGTTAGTTCACCGTATTCTGGGTGTAAGGATGTGCAGGACTTTTTAAAGAATATTTTATATATATATCTATATATATATATACCTATCTATATATATCTCTATATATATATATATATATATATATATCTTATATCTGCCATAACTATATCTCTCATATATATATCTCTCTTTAGTGTGTTTAATTTTTCAATTTTCTAACGTTAATTGGGGTATGGGAAAAACAAGAATAACTCTCAACTTGCTTTTAAACTACAAAAACAAGCATTGAATTGGGTTCCATTTACAGGCGTCTGTTTCATTCATCCATCATCAACTTTATTTTAATAAGAATTCAGTTTTATTAATTTTTTAGACTTATATATTACATTTACAAAAATATATAAAACAAATAACATTATTCAAGAAATATGGACGCCCCTATAGGAGCAGTCAGCAGTTCTTGTGTCAGCTCGTTTAAAATCATGGAAAATGTTTATTTAACAGGAAGAATATTGGTCGTTACATAATGGTATGATTGGACCACTCGCCTAACTTCAAAGAATGCAATCAACAGTGGGCCGTGCCAAAAATCAATTAATCGATCGGTTCTTTCAAAAAAACAATGATATCACAAAAGAGTCTCAGCGCTGTTGACAAACAAAGAAATGTTCATCAGAAAAGATCTCTTATTATATATCTTTTTAATAACGATCAGAAGCTTTTTGCATCAAAATGATCAATAAATTTCGTTTTCAGATATCATCAAATGCTGAGATTTTAAAGGCTCTATGAATATTTGATGGACACCTAAAGTGCCTTTATCGTTAAACTTGAACTTTAACCATTTCTTGGTTTTATGGAGATCTATTGTGTCAGATATGCAGCCTATATATATATATATATATATCTCATCTCATATCTTGTATATATATATCTCTCTATAATCTGTCCACCATATATATATCTGCCTATATATATCTATCACCTGCCATACCATATGTCTATCTCTCTCATATATATATATCTTATATATATCTATATATACTCTATATCTCTGCAAATTATATCTACGAAGATAATTGAAGAGTTGCCCAATTATTGGAAAAAAAATAACCTAAATCTTGGTTTTCCTATTTAGGGTTGGTTGAAATAAAAATATTAGACCGGGCCTTTAATTAACAGTTAAATTATTCTCAGATGTTTCATAATATCAAAGTTCATTTGTGATGGATCTGTGCATGATTATCCCGGACCATCCAGGGTCTAGTTAATAAGTACCGACCTATATTACTTCAGTTGTTCAGAAATTAAAGCTCTTTCAAAATGGGCTGGCGTAAAGGGTGCATTTATTTGGAAGAAAATATCAAATAAGTTGGAAGGTGATTAAGGAATTGAGAGTGATCTTTAATCACTGATTTTTCAAAGAATAAACAACACCCATTTGCCTTTGATTAAATTTATTCAACAACAATTTAAATTATTATTCCTCAATTTAATATCAAATTTTGCTCTTCAAACCAAGAGCTGTGCTTGAGCTGATAGAATACACAGGCTAATGAGAATATAAAAACAGTGTCATCAGGCTTTGCCTATCAACTATGTTTTAAGAATTTGGAGACTCAAGATAATTCGATGTCAAGTACCAATTCCCAATCAAATAAAGTGGGCCAGTTCAAGTATTATTGGGACCTGCTTTCAACTGAGATGGCTTTTTGCAGTAACTATTCCTATCTCTGATGGTTCGTTTTCTAGTTTTGCCATGTCAGATGTGTTGATAAACTCATCAATCATCCCTCCAAAAGGCTAAGGTACTATCAGTAGCCTTTTTCGATAAGTCAAAAATAAACTCAGTTTTTGTTCAACCCCTTCTCAAAAGTGGACTGTATAATAATCTGGAAGAAAGGTCATTGGATGGAAAACTTCTTATGTTTAATTCTCAAGAAAACTCTCTTAAGAAAAGATTGCGACTTCTTTGAGTGGTTGGAAAAGAAGGCTGTTTACCAGTTTTATGCATTGTTATTAGAAGATGAAGAAAACTTTAATGGTTCAGGTAAGGTACGTTTAAGTGGAGATGTAGAATAAGTTCTACGGCGGAAAGGTTGTTTCAAAAGTAAAGAGATCTTTTCCTAAGTCGTTTGCTGAAAGAAAGAATCGACTGCCACATTGAATTTCAGTCGAAATTATTATCAATCTTAATTAAACCAATTTGATGCAACTCATTCGTGCCAAACAGAGCCAGTTGGCGGCTGAAACATTGTGCTTCGACTTTACCAGTTCATTGGCGCCATGATATCGTCAGAAGCAATCTTTTAACAACAGCAAAAGATGAACCGAATTAGATGTCAAAATTCCAGATGATATTAGAATGAAATTTCAATGCAAATCGACTGAAAACTGAACTGATTTACTAAGGTGGTATCAATTCCCTTTTCTAATTTTTGGAACCAGCACTCTAATGGCTTATCGACTAATGAATTTTCGACAAAGTTAGTGGCAACCTGATTTTCAAGCGTCAGGATAAACCATGTTTCACTTTCAAATATACAGGAGAAGCAAGAAAAATAATGTCGAAGCAGGGTTTCGTGGAGCTATGTTTTATGCATTCAGATGATCTTCAACCAATTTTCAACAGTGCCTGGTTTGTTGTTATCATCAAACTGATCAGATATACGAATTTACATTGCTCGAATAAAGCAATAATTTCTAAGCGCCAGACTAGTTTAAATGGGAACATAGAGGCTAAGAAACAGTTTCTGCCGATGTTTCTGGCTTTAACAGGTTTTATTTCTTCAAGACATTGGGTTTTGTTAATAACGACAAAAACCACCGTTGACCTGAGGTGTGACGGATGCTCTTTGATAATTAGATTCTTCTTTTATCCCGAAAAATATTGAAATTATGCCATTATTATTCAGACAATATCCAGACCCTGTCTGCACTGATTCTCGTAACAGTTCGTCAAGAAATTGATTCCAAACGATCACGTTGGATTTCTAATTTTATTTCAGTGATCAAATATTTTCAGACTATCTTTATAAGCTGTTTTTAAGTCCTCGATAAGATCCAAGGGTTTAAATCCCAGGAAGCCTCTTAGGCCATTCAGTAGCTTCCCTTCTCCTACGATTGATTCTCAGTTCGGAATTCATTTTTACGATAAAGGTATGCGGAACTTTCAACTCACGCATTGGTTCAAATCATCCTCTTCTATTTGGTTCGGGTTCTAACTGTGGATGACATGTTGCGCAACAATTGACAAGGTCCTGTGATAAAAATGGATCAGATATTGAACCTACCGTTTATATTGGTTCTTTGCTGAATCTTTGCGTGCGTCCTTCAAACATCCATCAGGGTTATTTTGAACAATATCTACAGTTATATCTATTGACCAATGTGACGCGGCGCTAAGCTTCATCGAGAAGAATGTTTTTGAGGAAAAATTATGCTCGGCATTGCCTCTCATCATAGTTTCGCGAGCTCTGCACATCTATCAGGAAGAATCATCTCTATGGTTTGACCAAATGGTCTTGGCTCGGACGAATTTTCGCTTCCAAATGTTTTTGACCAGTTTGATAGTAATGGCGATATGAATCAGTCAATATTGGCCGAGAAGCGATTAGTGGATTCTCTTGAACGCTGATGAATATACATTACCAACATCTTACCGTGGCTGTTTTCAGATGTCGACGGTTGGGTCCTGTGATTTACACTCCCGTTTCATTGATTTCTTAACAATTTATTTACTGTGAATTAATTATTGCGGTTAGTTCAAAGGATGAAGCTCGTTAAATAAATCCACGTTCGCACGCCCAGGTCTACAAGATCACCATATCGTCCACATCATATTCCTCTCAATTTTCTCTTTTAGTTAAGGCCATCGTTCACTATAATTAGGCGACTACCGTCGTGATTAGAGGTGGCTGCGAAATCCATTTCAGTCGGCTGATTAACAGATGAAGTACCACCACTCGCTCGGTAAAAGCATTGCATGATCAGCAAAATCAGAATTAAGAATCAGTGTGAATCGGTTGAGCGGATCAACTTTATAAATATATTAAAATGAGAATTAGTGAAAAGATCTATTAGATACAAAATACAGGTTTCATTTAAAAACTGATTGATACTACTTACAAAAACTTTCTCTTGAAGAGTAGTAAGTCTATCTGGCGCCTTTTGCAGTTGTGTTGCATGACTAATTTCATCAGAAAATTAAAGGCGAGCGGAGATCAACAAATATTCAGTTTTTGGCCCCTATATATATATATATATATACCTGTACCTGCCTCTCTATATATATATATATATATATCTATATATATATATATATATATATCAATTTTAGCTTTTATAGTTTTTTGAATCATTTGTTTTTAAAGATGCATTTTAATATTTTTATATATATTACACTTTGTACTTCAATTGCAGGATTTTCAGGTCAGGCGCCCTGTGTAATAAATCACTGGGTCTGCTAATTCTGAGCTTAAGTCGAGCCACAACCACCTTTACAATAATCTATTAAATATAATTCAGCTTTCCCTCCGTTATGATCTCGGATCAGATCATCTGCAAGAACCCTCAGATACCTGGCTGAACCACTGTCTTCTCAAAACGCAAATTTTCAAATCCTTTTCTCTTTTAGGGATTCAAACTGATTCAGAAGATGAATATCATCAACAAGGGTTGGTTGTGCGCCACGTGCCTAAGATGCATCTGAGATTTTTACAGATGTTCCAAGGGAATATACCAACTATTGCATGCTCTTTTTGTAACCAAACCAGCAGTGCCGGGAGGAACCAGAGATATACCCAATTTGACCGGTGATTCAGCGTTCTATAATGAATTGAGACAGATTGCAGCGATCAATTTTCTATATTCTGCAGCTGCGTTTTTGCAAAGTTGCAAAAATCGCCAAATAGACCTTCTTCCCTCTGCCCCTGAAGCCATTCGTGGAGAGCAACCAGCAGTAGGTTGCCGCGGACGAGATCGGACAGGATCAGTACCTGCCAGTCTCAAGTACAAAGTACTCAGATAATATATTTCGGACAGACGGATAAACAGTTTGTGCTACAAATCAATATCGTTTATCGTTTGTCTCAGGTTGTTTGGTTCATTTCAGTTAAATTAGTTTCTGGCTACCACATTTTGGCGTGGCTCATATGATAATTTCTAATAAAATAAGACAAGTTTTATAAAAATAACTTGGACCAATCGACTTTTATTTTTGAATGTATTTGCATTGCCAGACTAATTTTCGCCTGCGGTTCAGATGGTGATAAAAGACCTCTTGTTAGAAATGGATTTTACATATTTTATCGTAATTAAATGATTCTAGTGTTTTGATTCAAAATCATTCAGTCTCGTTTTTCCTCGGGTTTTCTAACCTTATAATGATGGTATTTGACTATCCTGATGAAGCAAATGTTCTTATCACCGTAACTTTCTGAACATGGAGTCTGAGCAGACATGAGTTTTAAGTCATCGATACAATCGACGTTAAGTAAGGCTCAGCGACATTTTCTGAAAAGTCGTAATTATCTTTTTAGTCAAATAAAAAGTCAACAAAAATGTCTTGAAATGAGAGTACGTTCGATGAGTTGCAGTTCTATCTTATAAGCAAGTGCAATAGGTTTGGACCCCATTGCCAGCAAGTCCCTCGTCAAGCTATCATGGGAGATCAATGATCAAATTTTCTAAAACAATTTGCTAATAGGACAAAATATAAAAGAAGAATGTTCCGGCTATTTGCGGGTTGCAAAAGAAACTTTCTGAAACTAACATGTGGAGAAGAACAACATCATCTGTTGATAATATCAAGTGAGGGGAACATGGTTGGGTTCAGCATTCAAAATGGCATCACTAGCAAACCTGACGGTTACCGACCAAAGAAATAAAAACTTGCCAAACTTAGAAAGTTTCTCAGTTCTGCATGAGGAAGAAAAGAGCTTTCCCTGATCATGTTTACCTTCAACAAGAGTTTCACCTGAATTTTGGATGTAGGTATTTATCAGAAGATGAACTTTACAAATATTGGATAGGTAAACACCCTGGATAATGAAAATTTAGATGATGGTGAGATTCAACCAGTAAATAACACCAGATCCTGCGTTATCGTTGAAACTGAAATAATGGTTTTTATCTCACCAGGTGCGTAAATGTACAGGTTGCGGCTCCATACCCACAGACGTTTTTTCAGTAATAGCGGGTATACATTTGCGCAATAATGGGATAAGTTCAACTCGGGTGATAACTGGAAATTTGCTGCATACCTAAGTTAAAGATCACAGAAGGTACTGGTTGTTTTCAATCAGATCCTCACAAAAATATGTTGGCGGATTCTGGAAGATTGCAAACATCAGAAACAGGAACAGAAATCAACGACTGTAGCTAGAGCCCATTGGTGAATCACCGATCGAAGGACATGTGGTCAAATATTATTAGACAACTCCACCTCCTGGGCTGATCAACCGCTGTCATTTCTTTGAAGCCAAACGCTTCACCAAGCCGCCGCTAAGTAAATTACAGGTTCTGCAGATTGATTTTACAATATACTATTAACTGTTATATGTTCTAAATGTATCCATGATGTTACATTTACCAGGCTGTTGGCTGATTCTTAGATTAAACACAATTAAAATAAATATTCAACAATATTGGTGTACATTATCTGTTTTCCCAAGAAAAAAAGTTTGTTCTAACACTTTTCAAGTGACTTTGCATGTTAGAAAACTCAATATTTTCTCACAAACAAGGTTTAACATTTCTATAGTTGCTTTTGCTTTCTTATGTTGACAAAATCAGAGAATTATCCATTTTTAATTTTGTTCCTCCCATTAAAGAAAAAAAAAAAAAACAGAAGAATTTAAGTTGGACAAGTTTATCTAATTAAACCCAATAACAGATATTGCATAACTTGCTCATTTATGAATGTACAAACTATGTTTTTAAAAAAATTATAATTGCTAAATATGTTCGTGCCTAATAATTTCTTCTCTCAAATTCGATCATTTTGTGCAATAATAACGTTTGCGAAATCGCTGCATTCATTCAGTCGTCGATCTATCACCCTGATGACACCTTCTTTAGCCAAGTACACTAATATCACCGATGCATTCATTCCTCGACATATCGTTTCACGGAGATAGTCTACGGCCTGTCGTCTTAATCGAGCAATGCTCCGAATTCATTTATTGGTGCAGTGAGTCGTTCTGACTGCGATTATTGGCACCCAACTACAATGCTCAACGATGATCATGGCGTCATGTATGTGCTATTATGATTATTCAAAAGGGATGGATAAACAGTAGCTTCCAGTATCATTTACAGTTTTTCTTTACGTGTTTACTACAAATGGAGAACTGTTCTTTCAATGGACTCACTCTACGAGGTGATTCGTTGCTGATGACTGACTTTGCGATGTTGGGCCATCAAAGATCAACCTGGTTCGGAAGCTAGGCAGGTAAATAGGTTTAAAGAAGTGAGTGAAGGAGTTTTCAACACCTTACCACGATAGATCAGTCGTGGCTCTCACCTATGTTCTCCACCAGTTATTCTGTGTCTGATGGGTCTATTTAGGGAAGATCTTTCACCTCACAGCCATTTTTTAGGTGTCATTGCAGAGGGATTGCAGGGATCTCACACAGTATCTGAGAATTCAACGCAGGACGGAAGCAACTATTATAATGAATTATCGAAGAGAGGAGATTCAGGCTGTTATAACTCTTTTGTCATCTTCGAGAAATGAGCACTAGATGGCTTTTCAGAAGGCGGATCCTCTGTGCATTACTGCGAGAAATTCAATTTTCAATTATTTAACACCTTGTTTCTTCAAAGAATTTGAATTAAGATCAACCATTTTATCAGATCAGGAAAGATACCCAAAGTTGATTTATGAGACCATTTTACATTATATTGAGGTCCAGTAATTTCATAATAAGTCGACAAACAAAATGTAGTATTAGAAAATCAACTCAAACCCAGCACATTTATTTTCAGCTCATTTAATTTTATCTTGCCATTCATGTTAACTAGTGCCATGATGACCGACAAATTACCAGATAATCTGATATTTTAGTTTACTTGATGTTCAGAATATTAAAAATAACAATTAATCTTTATTATTGTGGGCATAAAGAATTGCCTTTAAACTAATTTACGCAAATCAGACTAAAACACTTAGATGGTGGATAAACAAATAATATGTTTGAAAATTTTTTCTTAAATCTCTTGTACTCACCAGTACTATCTATTATTATGAGTGCTTGTGATGTAAACTTTTAATATAAATCGAATTATAATGAAATAATGCTAATACGACTCCATTTTCAGGGTTTGATGGAAAAAAATGTCGATTTTTTACCCTCTCAGGGTTCAATAAAAAAACCCACTACAAAAACATTTTGGTTTTTCCCTAACAATGAAATTAAATAAAAGGGAAAAAAAAATTAAAGTGATAATTCATCAAATTACATAAAAATAATCATTATATATTATTATTTGTGGATAACTGAAAAAACAAATAATTTTGAGCGCACCAATCGCTTTGATTATTTTTTTGGACATTAATTTTTATAAAAAAAAAGTCCCATATTCAAATTGAAAATAATAGTATTCTTATAATTATTTTCAAAAAATTACCACCATTAGAAAAACAACAATAAAAAAAATTCCCCTTTTGCAACCTTTTTATGAAAAAAACCTGGATATTCAGGAATCAACCCTAATTGCTTTATATTATTTAAAATCTTTGCAATAGATGGTGTCTTCAATGGACATGGAAAACCTTTGGGAATTTTTAAAACAATTAAACCCAAATATACCTTTTGGAAAAAACCCTTTTACTCTTCTGTTTTTAGGTTCGGTCACTATCCATTTTTCTAATTCTAATCAAGAAAAAAGATAATGATTTCCAAGAAATGTTTATAATTAAAAATTTTGGGAAAAATTTGATGTATAATGATTCCCAAAATACTTTTTCCCAATTAATTTTCCCCCAAACGGATTTTATTATTCTAATATTTTTCGGGTAATATGGGTAAAAAAAAAAATATTCTAAAATAAATTTTTTAGTTTTTCTTGGGCTTTTGAAAAAGATCTTAATAATCTTTTATTATTGGCTGTTTAAATAACATTGGGGATAATATTAACCTCCTGCATCAAAGGGAGAATTATTATAACTTAAATGATTTTGCTTTTCAGGTGTGTATAATCTTCATTTCTTTTTTTTTTTATGTTTTAAATATAAACAATAAAACGTTTTTATTAACTTTTAAGGTTAGTTAAATTTGGTACAAACAGCGATTACCACAAGACGCAGGTTAGAGAGGTTTAAAGGGAATTGATTGATCTTAACTTCGAACGGGTAAAAAAAATTTGGGGTTTTTCCCCAAAGTTAAGATAAATCTATCAATTGGTTCAACTGATCTCGTTTTAAACCTTTCATGAGATATTTAGAAGGGTTTTTTTTATCATACCTCCTTTTTCAGAAATGAGGTTTCATCTTTTGGGGCCTCATATCTTTGCCCACAAAAGATATGTCTATTGCTTTAAAAAAAAAAGGGGGAATAAAGTATCAGTAGTCTGAATAATTGAGGAATTCTCCAAAATTCACCTTTCACTTTATGTTGTTTTTAAAAAAAGAAAGGGACAAATCAATTATCAATAATCATAAAACAAAAAATTGGTTAAAATTTTAAAATTTTAAATAAAAAAAAAAATAAATCCAAAATAAACGATTTTCAAAAAAGAAAAACAAAAAAGTCACACAAATCTTTTTGCGTCCACCCCCAAACCCCCCCAATTACCCCCCCAAAAAAAAAAAACCCCCCCAAACCCCCCCAAAAACCAAAACCCCAACCCAAAAACCCAAACCCCAAAAACCCCCCAAAACAATCCCCCATAACGTTTTGGATTTGTTTTACGGTTTAAAAACTAAATCCGGGTAAAAAAGGACAAATTAAGAAAGTCTCCCTCCTTGGGTCGGGAAAAAAATGTCTGCTAAAAAACTCAAAACATGGACTTGGGCTCTTTGGGTTTTGATAAAGATAAAAAAAAATGGCCGTTTGGGGGGTTCCACTGGTTTTAGACTTGTTTCTCCCGTTATTTGCACCCTTTTGCCCCCGGTGGTTTGATGTCTTTAAAAGGGTTTTTCTCAGTCCCTGTACAGATCCCCCAGGTTTTAAGGTACTTTTTTTTTGCTTTAATTTGATTTTTTTAATTGGGTCGGGTGGGCTTAGGGAAGGCCGGTGTCTGGGGAACGAGTCCATGCCAGTACCAATTTATTTTTCTTTTGTTTTCACCGACTGCTGCGTTCCTGGGGTTGGCCTACGTATAATATAGAGAAACTTCAAGCTTTTCCTCTTTAACTGTTGTTTTATACATAAACAGATTTGTTATTATCAAATAAGTATTTAAATTAAATAGTCAAAAAAATTCCCCAAAACCAAAAGGGAAATACAACTTATTAGGAAAAATTTTTTTATTGTTGAGTTTCTTTTAAACCATTTTTTTTTTTGATAAAACCCAAATCATTTAAAACTAAATCTTTTCCCGGGGTCATTTCCCGAAAAGGTTTTCAAACGAAAAAACTTTTTTTGGTTTTGAAAAGGATGACCATGGATTTATCTTTAATTTTGGGAAAAAAGGTCCCATGGTAAAGGTTGGGGCTATAAGGTGGATGTTCCCCTTTCAACCTCAAAATGGGTTTGTTTCAGCGCCTTAGGGGACGGAAATGTCGTTGTAAACTATTTGTTTTGGAGCACTAATCAAAAGGGTCCAACGGGGCAAAAAAAACGGGGGTTAAAAAAAGCATTGCCTTCCGTTGGATTTCCAATGAAACTGCTGAGATATGTCCAAAAAGCAAAACTTTATCCCGACTCTGCGGGACTGTCTAACTTTAACTGGATTGGTCGTAGACATCATTTGATCTACCATTGTCGTATTTTATTAAAGTTTTTGTGCAGCATTTGCTTTTTAGCTTTGGTTTAATTATGTGGAACCCAACGACAACAAACTTTTCTAACTTTAAGATGACAGTGCAAGATCTTTTTGACTGCAGTCATTCCAATCCCCAAAGTACCCCGAATAATTTGATATGTTACACGATTGTCTTCTTTCATCATTTGTCGAACAGTAGCTATGTTTTTTTTAGTGGCAGCAAAAATTGGCCTTCTTAAGCAATTCGTCACTTAGAGCAACTCGTTTAAACTTAAATTCATTGAACCAGTGTTACATACTCCTCGGACTTGGGGCTTCATCACCAAAAGCAGCCCGAAGTCTTTCAGTACAATGCTTTGGGCCCAGACCACTTTAACGCTAACAATTCACGAAAAATTAACGATGACAGGTATCGACTTGCAATTGCTTATAACAAGACTTAAAAAAATGTAGATTTTGTAACTACAGATAATAGAAATATATTTTCTCACAATGAACTGGAAGCAGTATTTGGTATCAATGAAACTCACATGCATAAAATATTAGGTTAAATAAAATACAATTAGCCGACTTTAGCTACAAACATACAAATTTATTTTACTAAAGTTGGTAAAAAATGGTAAATAGGTATTTAAAAAAAAAAAATAACTGGTAGGGCAAGCAGACCAAATAGTATAGTTCTCTATTAATTCAATCAGATACAATTTCTTATTTACCTACTTTAGCTAAGTAAAACTTTTACAGAAAAGTTATTTATGGTTTAATTTTCTTTTTTTTTTTGATAAACCTAATCTACTATACAGAGGGTAAAATTAAGGTTATTTTTAGAACAGGAAGAGTATACAGATAATCTGTCAGTTTATTGTAATTGAACGCATAAAAAGTAATAAAAAATTTGACCATAATAATCTTAATAAAATCGTTGTGTTGTACAATTTAAGAATAAAACGTTAAAAAAAAACGTTGTATGCAAGTTTTGTGAAGAAGTCAGTGAAATTAGCCGCTTGTAAGATATACATTAAATTTTTAATGTATTTATTACAAGCATGCCGGCTCAGAAATTTATTCACCAAATTTGTTTGGGATGATTAAACATCATTTGCTCCTGGAGTGTAACTAATATGGAGCTGTTTGTGGATCACAGCGAAATAAGATTGTTTGAAATGACTACATATATTTTATTAAACATGGACAAGTTATAAATTTTAGTGAATGCGCGCTTGTTTATTCTTCATTAAAGAAAGAAGACGCGAAAAGAGATCTTGGACTATATTGATCTTATCCAAAATAGATCAGTTTGTTTTTGTAACAATCCCACCTTTACAAAAAAAAACTTCAACGAATTGTAGGAGATGTGTCCCTCTTTCATAAGTATTTTTGCGGCTTCTGCTTCGATAAATTAGCCAATGTAAGCAGTTCACAACAGAGCATTCAGTCCATTTGGAGAGGCCACGAGAGGCCACGAACTTTCGTCCACTATGTATGTTTTTGCTACCTGCAGACGTCTGTCCTTTGATTTCAAACGACTAAATCTATTAATTCCCGTTAAAATAAACTTCTTACTTTTAATTATCTTCAAAAACGTGACCGAAATTCTTGTCATTCAAAAACATCTGATTTGATTTTTATGTAACGATTACGTCGTAACAACTCCCCAGCCATCGGGAAACTTCCAACTCCCGGCGTTGAAGGGGCACTTGTTGCTCAATAAGGGAGGGGTCGGGGCGGGAGGGCGATTGGGGAAAGTTTCAGGGCTACATCGGAGTTACATTCAAGAGCAGGGGTGGCGGGAAAAAAGACTGGTTTTTATTTAAATAAAAAAAAATACACGGATTAGAATATGTTGAGCAATTTGGCAGGTTTGTTATTTTTAAAAATCTTGTAAGAATGTTTACAACAAATTAAGATGGCGTTGGTGTTCCAGGCGGTCAATAATCCGGTCAATTTAGACGTGCAAATTAGCATAAAGCTTAAAATTGGTAGGAATGTTCAAAACACCATTATATGTGAAATTTGAAAAGTCTTCATCGAGCCCGTACCTGGAAAAAAATTATTCAAGGTCAAAGGTCACAAAAAGGGTTTTTTTCGTGTTTTTTTAGCAAAATGGTAAGTTTTATTAAAAAATTAGTTTAAAAAAAATTGCTTTTTTCCTAAAAGGCACTCTTTCTGAGATATATCGGTTGAAACAGTTGAAACCCAGTAGGCCCTACTACACGGTCTATTGCGATCCTGTTTAATTGAAAAATATTAAATATTAGAGATCGAACGAGGGGTAGAATGACACCGATACGTCACGGTCTCATATAGCAAACCCGTATAAAACCGTGACGTATCGGTGTCATTCTAACAGCGTTCGATCTCTACTAAAAAAGAAGTATTAAAAACAATAAAAGCGGTGTTACTTTTAAAAACTGGGGAAAATTCTTCGTCAGAATCATAATCATCTAATACTACTGTTCCTTCTTCTTGTTCTTCTTTTCGTTCATCCGGTCCTTGTTCTTCTTCTCCTTCTATTGATTCTTCTTCTTCTTTTTCTCCTTCTTCTTCTTGCTGGGTGCAAGTAAATTGCCGGAATAGCGATGCATCACATGTCTTTTCGTTGATATCATTAGAATCCTGTACTGTTGGTGATTCAACATTGGAGCAGGAGTGGTCGGGACATCTAGTACATGCTAGAGAACAAAACAATCCAACTTTTTTGCAGCTGAATTTAGCAATACATAACTTTTTACAGTTGCAAAAAATTGTGTTGAGTTTCTCCGGCGCAGGTGGGTGTAAAGTCTGGACTGGTTTCAATGTCTAGTTGATAACCAAACCACACTGGGTCTAGTTGATAACCAAACCACGCTTGAACTTGATAATATACCCGAAATAGATGTTGATGAGAAGAAGCAGAGGCTGTAGGAAGACAAGCTAATTGCAGTTGTTTTTTATTACGAGTATTTTTAACAAAACACGAATATCGAAGCTTATCTAAATGGGTAGCTCCGTACATAGAAAGAAGAAAGCGAATGCCGTTGGTTATAATTTCATGCGGAGTTAAATTACTCGTTTAAAAAACTTTAATACATTGAACTAAATCTTGGTTTTCAAACATTTTAAAAAATGTTGTTTTGCATTTTCTGAAAAATGCGGATGTTGTATCGCAGCCAGTTATTGCGTGTAAAAATAATATGTGTTGTTGACATTTTGCAAAAGCAGATAAACTTTTAGATGAATATATTTCCAACTAATGTTGAGCTTTTCCTAGTTTTAAAAAATAAATATTTTTTTTGGCTGGAGTTCGAGCAATAGGTAATAGTAGTAAGTCAACCTCTTCACCACAAATATTAGTTGTATTTGTCAAGTTGAATTTTCCTATTGCTGTTTTAATTATCATTACATCAAAATCATTATAAGCTTGTTTGACAGACAGTTAAAAAATATTTTTTTCTTTCATTTTATGAAAAATAAAACTTTTTTAACTGTTTCAACCGTTATATCTTAAAAAGGGAGGCTTCTAGGAAAAGTATAAACGACAAAATTGGAAATATTAAATTTTTTGTTGCTTTTTTTAAAACCCCTTTCGTTTTCCCCTGAAAAAGTTTTTGCGCCCTTAAAGACCTTAATTTTTTTCCAGGTACGAGTATCTCTTTTGGGGACTTATAATGGTGTTCAAAATCCTCTACCGATTTTCGCTATCGTTAAACTCATAGCTTTCCCTTTCGTTTTTCAGGTTTACTAAGGCTGAAAATTTTCATGCCATCCTCATAATTTAGTTGATTTTTAAAATCTCGATGGCCATATTGAAACCGCCATTTAAAATTTTGCATATGACGAATGATTCATTCTTTAACTGAAAGTGCGTTGCTGGTATACTTGGCGGAAAAAAAATCTAAACCTCCCTATGGTTCCTATACTCAGGGCCGGTTTTCACTTTTTGTCGCCCATAAGCTAATATATTTTTGCCGCCCTAATATGTCAATATTTTTAGGATATCAGAACGAAAACTTTAGCATTAAAAGAATGTAATCCACACTAGTAATTCTTACAAAAATTTAATAAACAAATTTAACAAAGATAAATCATACAGAAAATTAAATAACAATTCTTTAAAACAAACAAATTTCATAATATAAAAACAAAATATAAATTTAAATGGTAAAACAAATGATTTTTTTTTAACTTGGGCTTTGAATTTGGCCGTAATTTCCCGCCTTTGCCTAAATCCACCCCTGCCTTTGTTCATGCTAAAATCCACAACAATCCTGCAGAAATATTAAATTTAACGTTATTGTTGTTTTATAAATTTAAAAATGCGGGCCCTTTCGTTACTTTCTCGCCCTAGGGGATAAAAGTATAATTTTACGCCCGGTCGCACAAAAAGTATTTTTGTTACGTTTTTATTCGTCGAGTTCAAGTCCATCTCTGTCGGCACGCGACTCCCTCATTTCTTCATCATCCTGCTCACCGTGGTTGCCGCGGCCTCGTTAACGACTCAATTACTTCGCACTTCGTCGCATCTTTGGGATTATTCTGTAACGATGTCTCGAAAACGGGAGCTTTTGGTATCTGCTTCTCTTAAGTCGGGTATCTGATGCATGAAATAGACGAGATCTTATCAATTGTCACGGTAACCTATCGAGAATCGTGTATATAATCTTTTAAAAAAGAACATGTGAATTTATATTAAATATAAAGTATTGCCCATTTGCTTTGTGAATATAGTAGAAGGGCTGGTGAATGATTTTGGGTAGGTCCTTGAGGTATCATGAAAAATTTTGTAATTGTCCTTGAAGAGCCCCTAAATAAGAAAGTCGAGGTCTGGCTGAAGGGTAGCGGTCCCCTACCAACCCTTGAATTTCTTTAAAAGGGAAATTTCTTTATTAAAAAAAAATTCATTAAGGCATTTTAAAATGTTTATATCTTTAAGTTATATATTTAATGAATAAAAAATTCAAAGCCCGATCAATTAGTTGGGTCTAAATGTTAACCAGAATTTGCAAAATGTTTTTTTAAACAAACCAAAAAAATATTTTTGCGGAACTGTGTGTTTTTGTGAGAAAAATATAGGAACTTAAAAGCAAATAATTCCAAAAAGCCAGATTAATTTGGTGGAATTTTTCACCTACCAGATAATCTAGAAAGTGTCATATAAGTGCGTTTTAACAGCACTATGCATAGATTGAGGTGCGAGAGAGAGAGCGTATATCGGCTGTACCTTCTGCTTAAGGTTTCTGCGACGCGATTGGCTCTCTCGCGACCAGGTGACCTACAGCGCCCACGCGGTTTTTTAAATAATTTTAGAGTAAATAAATAATTGTTAATTGCTTATTCGTTACATATGAGCGGCCAAGTTCTTCAGAACAAAGAGTCTTTTAATCTTTTCGGGGTTACTTTTGAGAATAACCTTAACTGGCACAAACACATACATCCATACCCGGCAGTTCAAAAACTGGATTTTCTCTCTTCAGCTATTTGAAAATAGACTCTTTTACAATCTGTACTAACCTCGAGTCTGTTATAATCAAAAATACAGAGTCTATATTTAAAATATTTGTTTGCTTTTAATGTAGTAGGGCTGCTGAATAAGGGGGGGTTCTAGTATCTAAAATTAGTATTCCCTTGGACCCAAATTAAGAAGTCGAGGTCTGGCTGGATGGAAGCGGTCCCTACCAACCTGATTTCTTAAAGGGATTCTTATTAAAACAAATGTCATTACAGCTTTTAAAATGTTTTTCAGGTTTTATTTAATGATAAATCCAAAGAGGAGTTGGGCAGATATTCTTGCCAAAAGTTGTTTTAAAAAACCAAAACTTGTCCAATTATAAACCTTTTAATGTTCTTTTTAGTTACCTGTAAAACTCCTGTTTACTGTTAATTACTGATATATACGTAAAATCAAGATTGAAATAAATTGGTCCTCATTAAATAAATAATGTGAAAACTAACAAAACTCAGTACTTATACATGAAGTACATCAAGAAAAATAATAACAATTTAATTAGTACCTTGAAAAGCTGTAGTATACTGCAATATACGTTTCTTAAAACCTCGACTTTAAGAATGTGCATGGTCTGCATAATAATATAATTATTATTATATATATTATAAACATTCTTAAATAATTATAAAACAAAATAAATTTTTGATACATTTTAATTTTAACCATTCAGTAGATTCCCTAAATAAAATGTTGCAACGTTGACTATGCAGGCATGATGAATTCAACATTTGCATTTTATCTTCCGTCCGAGAATGAAACTGTCTCTGCTAATGAAAAAAGAAGATTCATTTATAAAGACAGATCAGTAAAAAAATTGAGTGCAACAAAATTGTGGACAGAACTTCGTCTTATTTTAGATCTCAGTTCTTTAAGAAGCCGATATTTTTAGATATAAGTGTTTTTGGGGGGTTACTTTTTTATCTAAGATACATTGGTATTATTTTATCTATTATTTTCGTACACTGTTGAGTTGGTCATATAGTCCAAGAGCTGGCAACCACCTTGACGACCCTGCGGGGTGCAAAGCTACAATTTTGTGTATGGTTTATTTAATAATAATGTATAAAAATGTCGTATTTTTTCAAAAAACTCGAAAAGTTTCAGTCCTGGTAAAACAATTTTGCAACCGCTTCATCGCTGCCAGACATTGATTTTCTCAATTAACTATTAATATTAAATAGAACTTGTATAAGTTGATTTTTTTTGTGCGCATGCCTCAACTTCCAAAAGTTTTTCGGGCACCTTATTAACAAATGAATGAGTACTGCATAAGTTTATAAAAAATTAGCAATAAAACAAGTAATGATCATTCATTTTTTATAAACAGTTCAATTCAAATTATTGTGCATACATATTAAAATAATAATACAAATATTTTAGTTTACATATATATTGTTATTTATAAGAAAAGCGGCTAAAAAACGTTGTTGTTATGGAGTATGCCGCAGTGATACGTGTAGTAAATCCTTTCAGGATAATTTATATTATTTTATTAGTTTTCAAAAGCCTCGTTTTGAATATCACCGAAAACTCATTAAAATAAGTAAGCCAAACCAATTAAAAATGTGTCCGAATGCAACTTGTGGGTGAAGCGGTGTGGACGAGGTGGTGGTCGATTCTAAGGAATTGATAATGTTAATAAAGATACATATATTTGTTCACTTTATTTTGAAGGAGAATGTGGTCCAACAACCGAATATACAGATCGCATTACTTGTGTAAAAAAGAAAACTAGTGATAAGGTTATATATTTAATTAATTATAAATATAATAGTTTGCGCCCTAACTTCAAACAATAAATTTTGTCTGGGTAAAAGTCACTAGAACCACGCTGGCTGAAAAATATAAAGAATCAAAAGATTTTTTTGTAATTACTTTAACTGATTACCATGACAAGTAGAATATAGTTTTACTTGACATCTTAATTATTATTATCCTAACCCCTCAACTAATTCAGCTTTATTTTCTCCTTGAGGACGACCATGGCACTTCAACCATCATCGTAATTGAACACAATTGTGGGCTTCTACGGTAAGATGCACTAATGAAGCACCCTCAATTAATTTTTCATTTAATTTCACTGATATAAGAGGTGATAATGCTTGTTGCTCAGTCATGTTTATAAAAAGTGCCCTAAACTTTCATATTGTCACCTTGCGCTTGCGCCGAGCATACCCTTAAAAGGCTTATTAATTATACACAAAATTAAAGTTCGTAGATTAGTTATTGTGGCTGCTAGCTCCTGGACTATAAAGGAAAGTAATGATAATGAAATTCTACGTTTACGCATTAGTTAAAAAAAAATGAATAATCTCAGATGCAGCTATGACGTCGTCCAACATGCAATCGCTGAAATTTCAATTGTTTCTGACACTTTTATCCAATAAGAACATAATTGCAAATCCTGTGAGTTAACAGGTAACTTGGAAACATCTTATTGGGCCATGGATAGATTTTGTTCCAGAAATTTCATTGAGAGCTGTCAGAGTGATGGTTAATGTGGGTTGAAATTGTTACGTTTACGTGCTTGTACCTAATAAATTCATTTGACACTTTTAATTATCATTTCATTAGCTCATTTCAATTTTTTGCTCAAATAAAAAAAACTAATTAGCATAAAAATTAACTCAAAATTATAAAACAATATTTTTTATCCAGGTGCCAGGCCATGTTCCGACATACCGCATGAATGTGTGTATTTTACACAAGATGTTTCAGCTTTTTTTTTCACCCTGTCATAACTTCGGTCTTGTTCCACAAGAATTTTGATATGTTAATTCACATAAATATTCTGATAACCTGTGAAATTAGGAAAGTTATGTCAAGTAATCTCTGAGATATTCGATTTTGAAAATTAGCCATTTTACTACTGACCGAGCGACTCACTCATTGACTCATTAAAATTATGGGGCACTTCCCGAGAGAGTAGAAACTTGAAATCTGGTGTGTAAGTAGGTCTATGGAAACAACTAAAGGAAAAAATCTGCAGCGAAAAGATTAAGCATGAGTTACACTACTAAAGAAAAAGTATTGCTGATTAAATGGTGCTATCAAGAAAATAGTTACCAAAAGGTATCAGACATGTTTGCTGCTCAGTAATCAACAGTTGATAGGACTATCAAAAAATTTAAGACCAAAGGCACAGTAATAAATAACTGCAGATGTGAAGCAAGGGAATATCAATGAGAAAAAATGTAAGAAATGATAGAGCCTTGGAAGTTTTATTGCACGTGGAAAAAAATGAAGGAAACGTGAGCACAAGAAAACTTCAGGATATCATAGAAAAAGATCACTCAACAGCGCTCCAAATTTTGAAAGAGCATAAATACTTTTCATACAAATATGAAAGACATCAAGAGCTAAGGGATGGGGATAAAATAGGACGGCAGGAATTTTGCTTTGATATGATGAAAGGGGCAAACTTGGACGGGGAATTTAAAAAAATATTTTTTTTACCGATAAATGCACATTTACGCTAAACAATGAACCAAATTATTAAAATTACCGATACTGGAGCAAAAAAACCAGACAGATTTGTCGAAACGGGGCGCAATATCCACAGAAGTAAATGTTTGGGCGGGGATTTTCGGACAACGTATTATTGGACATTTTTTTCTTAATCGAAATTTAAATGCAGAATATTATTTGAAACTACTCGAAAAATACATTTTACCTTTTTTAAATGATGCATCCAGGGAACATTAGGAAGTTTGGTACCATATGAATGGCTGCTCGGCACATAATACTCTGGCTGTTCGGGAATATTTTCACTATGCTTTTAATGGAAATGTTATCAGTTACATCACATCATAAATTGGCCAGCTAGATCTCCTGATATTTCGCCAAATGACTTCTTTCTCGTGGCCCATTGTAAAAGAAAAATATACAAGAATAAAAATTTCACTAATCTAGATGAGTTAAAAAATGCTATTTCTACAGAATGCAATAAAATTTCAATTTACCAGCTAGCCAATGTAAGAAGACAATTTTATGAACGTCTGAGTTATTGTCTAGCAGCCAATAGTGTTAATAATTTATTAAAGCATGTAAATATTTTAAATGCCATAGTTTTTGAGATTTGTTACTTTAATTTAGCATAATTTAACCTAGGGGATTCTCTCCCAAAGTAGCCCATTGGATCTACACGGCCATAATAAGACCCATGGTAACTTACGGTTCCATAGTGTGGTGGTCCAAAACAGAACAGATCACGGCAAAACATAAGCTAGATCAAATTCAAAGAAAAGCATGTTTAAACATCCAGGTGCTATAAGGACTACACCGACTAGAGCTATGGAGGTGATATTGAATCTCACCCCCCTTGATATATTTGTAAGGGAAGCGGCTTTGATGACTCTAACACGCCTAATGTAGGCACTGGCTCAACTGGACGACGCCTGTGGAGGGATGTTACAGGGAAACTTCCAATTCTACAGGCAAAAGCGGACTCAGTTGCAGCAAGGTTCGTTTTCAATAAACCCTACACTATTAACTTAAAGGGAACAATACCAATAAAAGGCGAGTCTAAAGGAACCATTAGCCTGTACACTGGGACCAAGGTGGGCACAGGCTGTGGCATATACTCACCAACCATAAACCTGAAAATCGGATGGACAATGGGCCCCAAACCCAGCGTGCTTCAATCCGAACTGACAGCCATAATCATAGCGGCTGACGAAATTAAAAACCGCAACATCGCCAACCATACGATCTGTATTTATACAGACAGTAGGCAAGCATTACTAGCCCTGAAAAGACCACGCATAACTTCGGGATTTGTACTAGAATGTCATCAAGCCCTGACTAACATCTCTCTAAATAATGTGGTCAACCTAACCTGATTAAGGGACATGACATATCGGAAGGTAATCAAACCGCTGACTCGCTGGTCAGGGCGGCTGCGGGACGGAAACTAGTTGGTCCCGTCTCCACCACTAGATTGACAACAACAGCGATTAAAGACATCATTAAAGAATACTCCCATCGACTGTTTAAAGGAAAATGGGATGATACTACGAACTGCAACTTCGCAAAAATAATGCTGAGCTATTCAGACAAGTCAATAGCGAAAAAAAACCTTATGATGTCCAGAAGGAACCTCCGAACACTAACTAGTTCAAATGGGTCTAACGGACACAGGATTATGTAGAGGCTGTAAACAAGAAAATAAGACCGTGGAACACATTCTTTGCGATTGTCCCGCTCCCACATTTGAACAGAACTCCATGCTGAGAACTATGACCATTACTGGCCGAAATTAGAGAAATTCCACATAAAGACGTCGTTCCTATTTCAAATCAATAGGTTGGACGAAGCAGTAAATCTTTGCCTACAAGAGGAAGCACAAAGGACCTACTGAGGTCTAGGTGCAGTGGTATATTACCATCCTCTGAACATTCAGATCAGATCAGAATTTAACCTAATTCGTCTGCATAAATAGAACTTTAATCTTTCTGCTGTGTGATTTTATGATAATGATGAAGCTCTAAATTTCAAAATGACAACGTTAATTCACAACTAATAGGTATTTTTATTGTTGTAACAATTTTTAAAAATATATTAGCATTTAACTTGCAAACGGTATAACTAAAAAATTTAAAGTTCTTACCATGGTCGTAGATTTACATGCTCTTCAATAAACTTCAACAGATTTTTCTCCAAAATAATTAGGGAAGCCAATAATTAAACTACAGACTATAACTAACCACTAACAAATACAAAGGTGTCTCAGTGGTTAGTTGTAGTCTGTAGTTTGTAGTAAGATTAGTTAGTTCAACTTCTTTGAAGAAGCAACAGTGTTGCTTAAAAATAAAAATTGTGAAAAAGTGTTAGAAATTTATTTTCTCTAATTTATCACTCCTTTGTTATAATGGATTTCCACCAAGTAAAAGTCGAGTCAATAAAAGTCAAAATTTCTCTGCACTCAAATCATTACTAAATGATTTGTAACACCATCTATAATAGAATAAACATAGATTGTGAAATGAGATGCCGTTAATATTAGTTACCTATTTACCCTCCCTTGATTTACTGACTTCAAATTTCGAAACGTAAATTTGTATAAAGACAATGGACAAAAGTGATCTACTAGCACAACAGTGATTTAAAGTGACTTTTATGAATGTGCATTAAGAATTATTATTAAATTTCTGCCCGCAGTGATGCGCATCAATTAATTGACTAATAGCTCTGTTTGTTTTAATAATATTCGCCATACTTTATGATTTACTATCAGTTCATATGGCCTAATTAATTTTAACAAAGAAATAATAAATTTAATGGCAATAATTTTTGAGCAATATGGGTTTTTTTATATTTGGACAGCAGTGACGTAGCTTGCCCTAGATATCCCCGGCAAAGCTCAAATGTAGGGTAAAGATTTTTTGAAAAAAGAAACAAAAAACTCGTATTAGGTAAAATAAAAATATAATAAATAAAAAAAGGTAAGAAATTACTTACAATTAATGCTTCTAGAAGCCAAGTTAGCAAATCTATTCAAATATATACTTTTCTTGCCTTTCTTTCAACAAACTTTTTTATTAAATTATCCATAGCTGAAGACGATATTACTTTGTCAAGATTTACTGCATCTGTAGACAGCACTGACAAGTCTGATAGCCGTTCTCGTGTCGAAAAACTTCTTTTAGCTGTTGCAGATGTTAAGGAAAAGGTCAAAGATTGAAAAGAAGCTGTTATTAGCTCCAGAAAACTGGATGCTCGGTTATTGAATTTTATCAGTAATATTTCCGTGAGTTTCCTAATGGATTGGGTTTTCTAAATTTCAGTTTTGTTTATGATAATAATATATCTAACAGCATTAATACACACTGAAAATCTCTCATCTTCTGATAACTCATCAAAAATTCTCTTCGATATCTTACGTCTTTTATTTTTAAAACAGTTGTTACCTCCCACTCTTTTGCTAGGTTTCTGGACTCGTTTAGCTAACCATGGAATGAATTTTGATTTCTTATTTTGCTCAGTCTATTTTAAAAATTCTATCTTTCTGTAAGTTATTATTTCTTCTGTAGAGCGTTAGAATCTGGGATAATGATGTCAAATAATAAATAATTAATTTGTATTCGTCACGTTTCTCTTTTTTAGAGAAAATTAAATTTATCTGGTACAACATTTTCATTATTATTGAATAATTTGTCTTTATGGCCGATACAGCGTCGTGTCTTGAAGACCATCTAGCAGAGCATACCTTCCTATATATTGTTTCTTTTTCGATTTCTTTAGATTTTAAAACAATAAATAACAGAATGTTTTTTATTGTAAATAAACAATGTTGAATATATGAAAGTCATTACTAAACATCTTTTTTTAAATAATTTTCGCTATTGTCAAAAGTAAAGGTACTTTACCCAGGAGGAAAAAAAACATTTAACAAACCTCGTATACGAGTGGTAAACTTTGACATCCGAAGGTTGCATTTAAGGTTTTGGACTGTGCAGAACTTTTTATAATGAATAACTTTTTTTCGTAAACCTAATAATAAAAAAATTGCCCTTCAACTCTAGTATTCAATTTCTTAAGCCTTCATGTAATTCTGATTTGGAAAACAAGGGCAGGTCAATGCAGATATCTATTTCACAGGACTTCAACTTATCTTGGATTGGGGCGCCAAAAATCTTGTTCAGTTAAATGCCTCGAAAACACAGTCATGTTCGCTGTCGCGAAAAAAGTCTGCCAGTGCTCATCCCTAACATATGAGAGGCCAAGTTCTGCAGAATAAAGAGTCGTTTAATCTTGTCGGCGTTACTTTTGAGAATAACCTCAACTGGCACAAACACATTACATCTATAGCCTCGGCAGCTTCAAAAAAGCTTGGAGTTGGCCAGTATAATTCCTTCTCAGTTTTGTTAGAGAGGCCCTGAACTTCCGCTTTCGTTTCTTCATCCCTAAAGTGTCAAGGCTATGGAACCTGCTGCCCGCAGAAGTTTTTCCTTCTCCTTCCAGTCTCCAAATATTAGAGTCCCGTGTGAACAAACTCCCTCTCACCACACTTAAGACACCCACGGTACGTTAGAACTTAGTCATCAGCCTTCGTGGACTGTCCCAAGATAAAAAAATATCTGGGAAGTAAATTAAAAATCGTGTATCCACGGTATCTTGTATTAAAGCTTTATACAAACGTTCGTAGGTTGGTGTAATGATATAAAACAAAAATTCCGTACCAAGGCACTATAAAATCATATTTATTTACATTACTTTATCATTCTCAATGTTCACATTATGTCAAGATATATCAAATCGCAACAAGACGTTAAATACGTTAGATAAGTCAGATTAATAAATTTCTTGCGCTATATATAATTACTAAATGACAATGCAACAATGCAAATTATTTCTATTACATTACTATTACATGCAAATGAACGTCATAGAGATGTGTGAGATCTTTATACATATTATAACAGCTGATTACTCTCCAATAGTTATCAGCTTTCAGGATTTAATAATTTATTTTTGCGAGTTCTAATTTTTTTAAAATACTTCCTGTTTATTAGATTCGCGTTAAAATTCTTATTTCAACCATGTGCCACAATGTGACATTTGTTTTTGACATGGCGTCAAAAATCATCTACTCAAATAAGCTTCAGTAGGCCACGGTTGGGTTATTAAAGCGTAATAGGCTTCGAAAAAACAGATGATATCGTATGGTGGGCTACGAGAACAACCCCAACCGCAGCCCTGAAAGAGCTGCTAAACCTGCCGCCACTCCACATTTCAAACAGGGAGAAGTAAGGGCGGTACTCTATATACTCAAACGAGGTCAAGTCAATTATAGGACACCAAAGGACCTCAAGATGGGAAATAGAGGAGGACCAAGAGGTCAGCTCATTTTTTTGAGATGCCCTGAGACAGGTCAACCCTCGTTTCATCTTCAACAGACACTTTCGGATTGTCATACCAGATAGGAGGACTGGAAAGAGGCCTCCAATCAAAGCCGATCATATCTGGATAAACTCCAAGACCACAAGGGAGTAGGGCTGGCTCTATGGAACAAGCCTAGAAAAAGATAACCTTGAGTCTTGTAGCAGCCACGTTTTCAAGCGAACAGCAAAATGCATGCGCCTGCGGATAAAAAAAAGGAGTAAAGGAAAACACATCGTCATTTACTCAGACAGCCAAGCGGCCCTAAGGCCATCAGTTCTCCAAAAGTTAATTAACTAGTGGGGACTGTATACAGGCCCTGAAAATCGGCGGCAAACAAACCTATGTACCTGGGTACCATTCCAAAGACCCAGGTAACGAAGAGGCCGACGAAACCAAAGAGGATCAGCCATGGAAATATAGGCCGGAGCTATTCTGTGGAATCTCGGCAGGCCTCTTTAAAGCATCTATTAAAAGTTGGGTAGACAGAGAATTTTAAAGCTGGTGGGGACAAACACCGGGACAACGACAGGCAAAGCAGTTCATTAAACTGCCCCGGCCAAGTTTACTGACCTATGAGCCACAGTCGTAAGGATCGTAAGGATAACGGTAGCAATACAGGACATTGTAACCTCAACAAGCACCTGGAAAGAATAAGCATGGTGGAGGATAGCTTGTGTAGGTTCTGCCAGGAGGCTAAAGAAACAGCCGTACATGTGTGGTGCCACTGTGAAGCACTATGTAGGCTTAGGTTTACTAAGCTTGGTGAGGAAAAGCCAAAACCGGCAAGATATATGGAGTAGTCAGTGTCAAGACTCTGGAGTCTAGTTAAGAAGACGGACCTGGACAAGGTACTCTAAAGAATGATAGAAGAAACCACAATAAATCTGGTAAGGTTGCAGTGGTTGAGGTCATTTTTGCTATCTCCGCTTAAATAATCTTATCTAATCTAATGGTGGGCTTTTTATTTTTTCGGCCTGCTTGATATCAGTGAATGGTGACTAGATTTTTCATATTCTGAGAAAAAATCTAGAGCAACTCGAAATATTTTGGAAAATAGAATAGAGACAGCATACTTTTATTTGTCTTTTCTGTAAAACAATGATTTTTTTTACTATTTTTAATAGATCAATTAGATCATCATTAATTTAAATTCTTTGGTGTAGATATTTGTCATTTGATTATTATGCAATAAATGTTGGTGTAATTGCTAAAGCAAATCAGTGCTGATGATCGCATATGGCAAAAACGTAGGAGAAACAATTGTCTTGTAGAATGGACAAATAAAAATATGCTGGTCCTATTCTATTTTCCAAAATATTGCAAGTTGATTCAGTAGTTGGTTCCTTCCCTGCCCATTTTTTAAATTGTGGATTGTTTTTAATTGTTATATGAAAATTTTTGTCATTGATAGTTATTTTAATATATGTGTTAAAAGTACAATTTTAAACACAAATATCATACAATATTTTTCTACAAAAGCAATTATGCAGTTAAAAATTAAGTTACTTAAAATTTGGAAGATATAGTTTTACATAACATCGTATATAAAAATTATTGAAGTTGGCATTTATTAATGAATTCTAACAACAGTTGTTGATGCTGGTTGGTTACGGCATGTTTACTTTAAATTTGATACATCGTGTCAGTTTTAGCTCGATTTAGTTTTTGCTTAAAATCAATTTGAAATGGAAGAAAATGTTGGAGAAAGTATTAGTTGCATTGATCCATTTAAAGAGATAGATGAAACGGCCAGTAGGGCATGGCTGGATTTACTGCCCAGGAAATCTCGTATACAATATAATATTGCCTACAATTTGCCTCTATTTAATCGACCTCGTATCTCTTCAAGTTTCCAAAATCCTAGTGATGAGAATCGAACTTGGGACACCCTGTACAGCGGTATAGATGTTTAAAAATGATTTTTTTGTGACAGAATAAAATTCCTATCACACCTTTTCGCCTACTTGATGTATCGTTTCTCGGAAATAAAACAACTTGTAAAAAATATTCTTATCTTATCTTATAGATCGCCTTGAAAGATTAAAAAAAGTATAAAAACAAATATTTGCACGCTTCCCTTAGCGTGTGGAAAGTAAAATAGAAATGGTCAAAACTTAAGAATAATATCTTTGTAAATAAGAAATTAGTTACATGTTTTGTTACCCTAGTTCTGGGTTTAGGCGAAATAAATTGTCGAATTCAGTTAAACATAGGTCTTCAGAAAAAAATCACTGGATGTCAGATCAGGTGATCCCACCGGCTCTTTCCATCAACTACGTCACATCACGACGGAATTTGCACATTACTAATAGATTGATATTATTCGGACTGCGCCGTACCATTCTCGTACACTTCAACTTGAGTAAAATATGACTTTGCATTGACTATTTACTAACAAGTACGACCTTGGGCAATTAAAACATTGACAGGATTTATGGTGTTTTACGTTTTACTCTCTGCCCACAAGGAATGTAACACTAGCAATTATTGGGTGTTATATAATACCTAGTGGAAGTAAGAGTCAATATATCAAGTTTTTTTTTATTTGTTTACAGATTCTACGTATTGTACTATACGGCGATACATACTGGGTTAGTGAAAAGTACAGCAACTTTTAAATATTTCAAAACCGCTAAATTTGGGAGCATATCTACACAGATGTTTTAAATAACAGAACGGCTTGCACTTTTTTTCATAAAAATAAAAATTTTGTTAAACAAATAAGACTTTATAATGAAGCTTCTAAAGGGTTTTCCCAAAAGAATGATAGCATTTTGTAATGATGTAGTAACCAAGGAAAGTATCACTTTCTGCACTTGTTAGGAAAACTATTATTTCATTAAGGAAACGCACCTTCTTACACAATTCAAAAGAATTAGCGCCAATATCAGTAAATTAAAGTACAAATTGTTGCAAGGTTCACCCTTTTCGCCAGATTTACCTCCCTTTGACTTCTGGCTTTTCCTCAAGAAATTCATGCGTAGAAAACGATTTTCATCTGAAAAAAAAGGTTATAATAAAAAGGGTAATTTATTGATACTTAGGTTAATCAAAACAGTCGTTTAAGTTTTAAATCCTTCAATATTGTTTGTTGGACAATAAATTACTTTCAGCTTGCCCAAACATCAAACACAAAAGGCAAATATCGTGAATTTTTAATCCTAATCGCTGAGTTGTTTTATCATCGTTAAAATTCAAGCTTTTGAGGGAACTTAATCGCCTTCTAATATTTTATTTAAACATCGGTTTTGATTGAGCAAATATTACTAGAAAGGTGAATAAATGAGTTTTTTAATGTCCAGAGACAAAGACTTATTGGTTTGTATTGGGTCGTATTATTGTTTTATTGCCACGCTTTAATTAGCTTCACCTGTATGTATCTATGTAACGAAATCTTTCAACTTAATTTTCACCAATTTCAAGAAGTCTAATTAACTTGAAAATTTGTATAGGAGTCAAGCCAATGAAAATACAATTATTTCATAACTTTGTTCTAATATCCTTACCAGGATCATAAGAATAAAAAACACTTTCTCCAAACGACAATACTTGGCAAATGCGCAAGGCCAAAATAGCACATATATATATATATATATATATATATATATATATACATATATATATATATATATATATATATATATATATATATATATATATATATTATATATATCTCTCTATACATATATATATATATATATATATACAGTCCTGCAAGTTCCCATCTCCCCGTCTTGTGGCTCATTGTAATATTATTCACTGTAAAATTTACATATGTGCCTGACGTTCTTTAACTGCATTTTTCAAAAGAAAGAACACCGTGTATGTTTTATAATTTACTTTAGGTACCTCTTGTGGCGATTATTTATGTTCTCCAAAATTTTGTGCACATCAGTTTAGTAATTTCAGAAAAAAATAAAATATAAAAAAACTGTTTTGCACCATTAAATTTAAAAATGAATAAAAATACCAATAGTGCTTGATTAATAGAATTAAACAAGAAACTTATTAAGTAACGTAATATTAGTCGCTTAGGTCATGTTTGGTTAATTCGAACTGTACAGGGTGTCCAAAATTTAGTGTTAAACTCTTCAAATTTAAAAGCACTTTATTTTCCTTATTTTAAATATGAGCCCCTGTATATTTTAGGTCGTTAGATGCAGGTCAAAAAAGAAACATTTTTCTACAATTATAACCCTATCAGAAATTCTAACACATTAAAGAGATTATTCTTTGATTGAAAACGAATAAAAATAATTGTTAGCTATAAAAAACAATTTGATGACATGTCAAAATTCCCCAATAACGTTAATTACTACCTGAAATTGGTTTGAATTTACTAAATATTAGCCAAAAGTATTAAAATTAAAAATAAATAATTATTTTAACATTCAAAGGTTTCTCTTAAATAATTTAATTTAATTAATAAATAATAGTAATTTACTCGAATTTTCATAATACGTCAAATAAGATTTTGTAGATTAAATAAACTTGCAATGTCAATAAATTGTTTTTCTGCGCCACCTCTTTATTCAATGGTATTACTATTTAAATTGATGCCAAAATGAGTTACAACGATAACTTTTAATGTGTTAGGAATTTCGGTAAGTTTATAATTGAAATATTTCACTGAATGCTGCATATAACATTTCATACCACAAGAATATATTAAATAAATCTAAGTGTATAAGTGAAGAGTTATTTTTAAATTTGGACACCTAGTCAAATTAACCAAATGATAAGCGGCTGATATGCGTTATAATAAGATTTCTTGTTGTGCATTGTGTCAGCATAATAATGTACGTATTTCATTCAAATGGTGCAGGCAATTTTTATATTTTATTTTTTTCTCTGAAAGTACTTGAACCGATGTTGACAAAAACTCCGGGGAAAATAGATGACTACAAGAGGAGTACTAATATATAAAAAAAAAAATATATAATATTAAAATTATTTTCCATAAGAAAATTTTTGTAAAGTTAAAGGTAGCATCCAACACATCGTTTTACATTAATAATAAATGAGCCTAGATATTCTGGGGACCTACTCTATATATATATATATATATATATATATATATATATATATATATATATATATATATATGCTCTATATATATACATATATATACATATATTATAAAAAAGTGAAAATTAGTGTGACCAAATAGTTGATTAAAATTAGGTCTTGAGTTAGTGGAGCTGAAGTAAAGCTCTTTTTACTAAAAGCACTTAAGCTTTCAGAAATTATTTTTTCACAAGACATAAAGTAGTTTTCTTAAAGTGAGGGTCATTATAGAAACATAATCAATTTGTTGTTTATCTTAGTGTTCGCAGGTGGCTTTGGTTCAATTTTCTAACAATAATACATTTAGTGTTTTCTAAGAACATCTTGAAATACTGTTAAGTTAATACATATCGAAATCAAGATCAGTGGTGGTATTATCACGAATGTTGTCTTGATGTGCCTGCTGATATTGTTGATATGTATTAACAACAATGACTTCTTCAAGATTAACAAAATATATATTAGAAAAATTAAATTCAAAGTATGAACACAAAATGTAAAACAATGGAAGTGAGTATGTTTCTTTCAATGACTCTGGCCTTGCTAAAGAAAGCTCTTTCACTACAAAGAAATAGTTAAAAACTCAGTTGGAAAGACTTTGCTTCGGCCCTTCGAATCCCAAATTGGAATTTATATATTTATATATATATATATATATATATATATATATATATATATATATATATATATATATATATATATATATATATATATATATATATATAACATATATATCATCACAAAAACTAAATAATTTGCCAAAATTCCAGATATAGAAGACACGAGTCTTAGGTACGAATTTACAGTAGAGTTGTTAAATAAGTTTTGTCAAGCAAAACATACTTCGATCTGGAAGAAAATTTGTACTTTGCCTAACTTACATAAAAGAAAAATCAATTACCTCAGCTAATCCCAACATTATCAACCTGATTTAAAATCTAAAATGACTTGTGTACGATGCAATGTAACTTTATAGAATGGTCAAATTCTGAAAATTAATAGGAATTTTAAAGAATTGTAATCAACTTAATATATAATAGTTGCAGTGCCTTCGTATGAGAACAATTTGTTAATATCGTTACCAATAACCATACAAAAGAATCGTTGCGGATCCGGATCCTCATAAGGAATCGAATAGCCCGGCCCAGAATCACGATTCATTTTTAAAGAAAAAAAGGGATCTGGGAATCGTTTCTGTTATCAGGTCACCAGTAAGATCATCTCTTTGGTTTTTATGCTAAATGGTAACCTCGATACGAATGATACTACATAGCAATCCCAGACGATAAATCGGCGTAATGGTTTTAACGCAGGCCCGAGCTGTGAAATATAATTTTTAACCACCAGTTTTGAAGTGCTGTAACTCTTGGCCAATACTAAGGCCTACTTTCAGTGGTATATTTTATATTTAAATCATATTAGAAAACTATGCAAATTCTCCTTCCATAGGAACACACAGTTCTGTATTTCAAACGGAAATATACAGGGGTGTCATTGAAATCAGTTGTAAAAAAATTCGGGGGTGATAGTATACTAAAAATAATAAAAAAAAGGGGTCCTATAAGTATGGAGCTGGAAAATGCATATTAAAGGGAGTTAAGAAAATTTTAGAAAGGTGAATTTTAGGATTGGTTTTTAGTGGAAGCAAAAAACAAAGATAATTCAGAAAAATCCTCCTCATAGTTTGCCAAGCTCTAAATCAAATGGTGATACTGAAAAATTATTAGAAAAATCGGAAGAATTTGGTTTTGCAGGTGAGAGTTATTTCATGATGTTTCAGGATATTTTTATCTTTAATAGTTCATTTTTTGAAAACTACATACTTTCTATAAAAGAGACTACTCTTATTTTGCATCCTTTAAACGATAGTTTTTTCGAAAAAATCAAACAAAAGAGTTTATCTGAATTGGACGTCATCCAGGAAGAAAATTTACAATCCCAGTTTCAGGATCATCATTTTAATCCGGATCCCAGGATTGAAATCTCAAAGATTACCAAAATAATTATATAGAAATATTTTTCTATAATAACTAATGCTTATTTCATTAAAATCCTTTATTTTAGGTAATAACACCACTTTTATAACATAACTATTGCAAAAGTGAAAACGTCAATGTCTTATCTAGTTTTAAGGGAACTTAACAAAATTATTGAGTTTAGAAAAGAATTTTCAGGAAAAAAAAAAACATTTTTTAAAACAAACTTATTTTGAAAAATATCTTAAAAAAAAACGAGTTGATCCTAGTCAATGTTGTCTTAAACTAGACCATATTTTATTGCATAAGATACCAGCTATTGAAAAAGATTAACTGGTTGACTGTGTTGGAGGAGGAATCCGTCATTCTTATATCTTATCCATTGCAAGTAAAAGCGCAAGTTGAGAACCGTTTTCAAAGAATTACATTTCCTGGAATATAATTTGTGTTATGTTCATATAATGATATTTCTCTTGAGGTTTGAACATGTACTTTTTTTGAGCATCTCTCAATTTTTCTTTAAGCAATGGCACCACATCACTTTTTTTTTAATTAAATCGGCATGCGGCACGTCATTTTCATCTTCAGTTCTCAACTTCTTTTAAGCAAATCAACATTTTCCACTCTTGATGAACTAGTAAGTTTATATTTTTAGTATTTTGGATCTTAGCATTTCAATTTTTCTTCTTGTTAGATTTCACCCATCATTGCTGCATTACAGGATTGTCTCTGAACAGCGTGGTTATTACTATTTTTAAAAGCACTTTTGTACAATATAAAAAAATATAATAAGAAAGAGTAATCCCAGAAAATCCAGGACCAGTGGACGATAATCCGGGGATTTCGGGGCTGAAAAAAAAATTAGGCGGAATCCCGGGATCCAGGAACCGGGATCCAGGAGATGTTAATGCTAGCTCTGATGAGTTGCTAACTGGTTAATCGGTAACAAACTTATGAATGTTATGGCGTTTCTTCAAAAGTAACCAAATAATTAATTGAAAAATTAAAAATTTCATTATTTTTAAAACATCTTATTGCTTTAAAAAACAGAAATAAACTGAACCGCCAAAATTCCTTATTAAAATAATGCATACCTTAATTAATTCATAGTAAATGTTCAAAGTGATACCATTTCATTTCATTACAGACATCTGCTTTTCTTCTCCACGATCTGGCCTGTGGAATATCCCAGGTTGTTGTACAATTTGATTGGAACAGTCAATAATGATGGTGCCGTAGTTGCTCTTCAAGTATTAAATCGGCACTGAGTAAACCAGAGTTTTCAAGTAAAAAACTTACAGTAAATCTAATTAGTTAAGATCAGTGATCTTGCTGGCCAAAGCCCCGTGGACCACCACGTCTATCCAACGCCTCTCAAAAACTTGGTTCAAATGATTCCTCACCGCTAGCGAAAAATGAGCTGGTGCACCATCATGCATAATACATGATCTGCCTCTGGCTATAGAACTTCGTCAAAGTGCTGGTTGATCTTAATGAAAAATTAAGGTAACTTTGACCATTTAATGGCCTAAAATGTTTATTAGTATAAGAAATAAGTGACTTTTCGAAAGGTGTAAAATTAACACATCAAAATTTAGAAAAAATAGTCCAATAGTCTATCGCCAAGAATTCCCGCCCAGAAGCATTAACTGAGAATCGGAATTTGGTATCGACTTTCCACAGCAGCATGAAGATTTTCATCAGACAGTGATGTATATTATGGTAATTGAAAATTCCATTTCTTGTAAACCCAGCTTCATCCGTGCATAAAACATTTGCAAAAGGGGTTCTTGTGCGATTTTCTTAATAACCAACGGCAGAAGATGACTCAGGCGGGATAGTCTGCCGGAGCAAGAGCTTGTACCCTTTGGATGCGTATGGATACAGGAGTTGAGAATGAAGAGTCATCCACACAGAATGGCGACTCACGTTTTCCCGCACTGCAATTCTCCTTACCGATATCCCCGGATCTTCCTCTACATGTGTGCTAAAATGCGCTCCTCAACATCAGGTGTACATACCGTCAAATTACGGCCACGGTCTTGGTTTCACAAGTTCAAATGAACCTGTATCTCTTAGGCGCTGATGAATTCTCGCAAATATCCGGTGAGAAGGTGCCCTGCTACGATTTGGATATTTTTGGACATACAAGCGTTTAGCTAAGACCGTTTCCATTCATCTTCCACTCAAATAAAATACATATCTGCCAATTCACTCACAGTGTATTCCATAATTGTCAAATTTTACGTTTACGCACACTTCAACAACAATAAACTGACAAAAATACTTGCCAGACTAAGAACATGTTTTGCGTACATGCGAAATAAATAAAGTGATAAGACCGCATGCCTTCAATGAATCAAATAAATATGCATTAAATAAGGAATTTTAGTATTTGGATTTATTTCGTTTTAAAAGCAATAAACTACAACCCCATCCAGAGCAAACTCTTTTTGCCTTCAATTTTCTCGAAAACCATCGCTCTGGGCGATGTGCAACAAGAATACCTTTTTTGGTAGGAAAAAGTATAGTTTTCAAAATGAACCCACATTGCGAAAAAAATATCCTGAAAAAGTTATTCACGAAACAACCCCCTACCCTTGCAAAAACTACCCTTTCCGATTTTCCAAATAATTTTCGGATATCACCATTTGATTTAGAGTCAAAATTTATGACAGAGGATTTTTTTCGAAATCTTATCTCGTTTTTAAGCCTATAATTTAAAAAAAAACCGTTTTTAAATTCACCCTTTCCAGTGCCCCTAACTCCCTTAATATGCATTTCCGCCCTATACTTATAGGAACTTTTTTTTACTATTTTTAGGAGTACTATCACCCCCAATTTTTTACACCATTTCAATGACACCCTGTATATATTTGCATTCTGCAAAAAGAAATAACAGCAGTGCTTACAAAAACAAGTGAATCACTGCATAATAACAGACGGCCAAGCGTCACTGGGGACACTAAGTAAAGCCTGCCCAAGACAACGTCAAGCTGACATGGGAATTGCCAGGAACTGGGATCACCAGGATAAGCGCAACAGAGGGGGTCCAGGACATTCAAGAAGGCGAAGAAAAGCGGATGAGCTTGCAGAGACCATCACCATACTTTGGACCCAGAACCTACCCCTGGAGTAACCAAAACCACAGCACAAGGGCAATCCAGCGAATGGATTCGAAACAAACACGAGGAATACTGAAACCTCAGTAGAATTAGGCCCGGTTGTACAAACAATGGTTCAACAGAGATTTTCTTGAACTGCAGTTCACTGTTGAACCCAGTTCAGAATTTTGAGTGTTGCACCACTGCAGGTTTACCTGAACTATCAGTTACAAAGCCCACAAAGAAAAGAGAAGAAAAATTTCACAAGCAACACAACCTAATCAAGGATTTTGCTTTATTAAAAAAAACCACTTAATAATTATAAGTATTGTTTGTATTGTATTTGTTTTTGTTTCATTTACATTTTTTCAATCACTACTGACAAAATAAATCACAGATGCTAAATAGCTACATATTATTTATAAAAAAATAAATCATTTTTGTTTCCTGTAATTTTCTGCATCTGCCCCTCCAGGAGATTGAATTTTATTATGCGTGCCATCCATGGCTCCAATGCTAAAAAATCCTCGCCTCACAATGGTAATTTCGAGATTCAGTTCTTAGCATTTTTATCAATTTTAGCCCCAAATCAACAACTGATTCTTAAACCTTAGATATTTTTCAACTTGCCGTTGACTTGTCAATACCTCAAAATCTCAAACAACATGAAAACTCCCAGTGGCTATAAATCGTAAACAATGCATACCATTTCAGTAGGAATTAGTGCATGGTTTCTAAAAAAATAAACAGAACATTTAAACTTAAAATTAAATGTAATTAAACAATATAAATCTTACTTATCTGTAACAGATGAAATTTGTTTAAAAATTTCATCTGTATTAAATCTCACAGCATGTTTTCTAACCTAAATGTGGCCTTGGTGGTATTTGTCATTGCAAATATTCAAATGATTGGTCTATTTCTGTATATATTTATGGGGCTCGAGTGTGCAACATTAATAGGATTATTCTACAAAATCCTTGTCGTCTGTCATATCTTTTCATACAAAATGAATTTTTAATTATAAAAACCGAATAGGTATCAACTTTAAACATATAACAAAATATTTAAAACACAAGGTAATCTGTCAGAAGAGTGAGGTTAAAAATTTCTAAAAGGAGTTGAACTCATCTTAAACGACCAAATTCGGACGTTCAAGATCAACCACAGTTCACCAAATCTGAACCGGCTTTGTACAACGATTTTTCCGTTGAACCGATGATCAGCGTGAACTTCGGTTGAACGTCCGTGTACAACCAGGCCTTAGACATGGAAAAGGCTTCATAAGAGGCCCATCCAACAGAACGAAGGAAGAACTACTTAGACAAGGTAGAAAAGACTTCGCTTCGTAGGGTTGCTAACAGGGCACGATAACCTAAGAGAACACCACACACACAAGATAGAGGCTCATACAATGAGGACCCAAGCTGCAGAATCTGCGACAGGGGGAAAAACAACCTACCATATCCTGTACGATATAAGCAGTACTGAATCACAAAAGACAGGCATTATTTGGGCAATCAGGAAATGAGCCCACAGGAATATATCAACCAATCAATCTCGGGGTTATACCAAGAAAGTTGTGAAATGTGTATGACCCAATGCTATGGCCCATTCGATCAAAAAATGTCCAGCCCAGTATGAAAATAACTGTCAGAGTGAAATAATTTAATGTGTTCCCTACTTACACACTGATAAATCAGTGTGTAATTAGAGCAACACGTGCTGCTATGAGCCGTAATGGTCTTAGGTTGTCTATGGTTTTTGGTGCAAGGGCGCGCGCGGCGCATGTAGGCGCCTCGTGCGCCCTGTCGTCAACCGTCGTCGTCTCATCATTCGATCCCATTTTGATATTGTTTCGTCCTTTGCGCCGATTGTTTTGCTTTGTGTAGTACCTATATTTTGTGCTTGCAGAAGTTTTTGGATTGATAAAAACCTTCTTATTTTAGTGATTAGTGTTTATTAAATTGTGACTATAATTTTGTGTTTATTGTTTGTTACTTTTTAATATCGTAACAAAATGATTAGAAGTTGTATGGTTTTGTCTTGCAAATCCAAAGGAGTAACACTACCCCTCATTTTTAATTTAGAGTGAGTATTTCTTATATTTAAATTAGGTGCTTCTTATGAGACGTAACGTTAGGTAACCGAAAAAATAATAATATATCAATTATGAAATATCAATAATGAAATAGCACTGAGAAAGTAAGGCAATCTGCTATCATTTGATGATTTAAACAATGTTTGTGTATTTCTGTGGATTATTAAAGAAAATAAGTTTCACATTTAGGTACTTTTATTTCATTTAATAATTTAGTACATTCTTTAACGGATCAAAATTATTAATTACTGGGCAGACAGGCAAATTTTAATATGCTCACGGTCCTTTAATTGGATGAAAGAAAATGTCCAATTTGCCTAAAGTTTCTTTTGCTTTTTCTGTATTTGTTTAAAAGAAATTAGATTTTTAGTTTCTTAAACTTACATTATCACCTTTTAAGCTCGACATACTGTAGACACATAATATTTAATGGATACTGTTATAATGGATACCTAGGTACCAAAGGTTACTAAACATTTTTAACCTTGCTGTTATTCTGTCTCATAAATGTTTATTAAAGTGAAAGTATATTGTGCCTAAAAGAAGTTATATCACTTTTTATTGTACAACCAGAATCTTAGGAATGAATTAAACTCATTTACACTATCTTGCCCTTCTTTACCCACAAAATTGGTGATAAGTACATGAAACTATCATACAATGTTTGAAATTTATTTTAAAAAATCTTGTCTTTATTTATTTACAAAGATTTTGGGAAAAAAAAAAACTCACAAAAATTCGACCATTTAAATAGAAGGGTTTTTTTCATATTATATCAGATGATATAAAAACCCAAAATAAACAATAATTTTTAATTAAAATGTTTAAAAAATTTTTGTAAAAAAAGAAAAAACAGTGAATGCTTGAATTTGAAATTTTATGATGTCAACTTTTTTTAGATAGTAACAAAGAATTAAGGAAGTCCGGCTCTGAACTATTATTCATTGGGGCAAACTCCGCGGGGAACCCCATTCCCCCTGCCCTGCACGCCTGGACAATTTTGTTCTACAGTATTGGGCTTCCATACACCTTTAAACTTCCTTGGGTTTATACAGACTTGTAGAAAAACAAGACAAATTGGACTATTGGTATAAAAAAAATAATGGAAGATTACGCACAAATGCCTCCGGTAGTGAATTATGACGGCTCCCAGGGAAGGAGAAACTCTGCGGGTGTTTCTGAGTAAAAAATTGCTTGCTCAGAGTGCTGTTTTCGTAAATATCATAGTTGAACCTATATTAAAAATTTCCCTACAGAAAAATCATGGAATTAGTTACTATTATGCATCCGAATGGTGTGAAATTAAATGTTAATTTATAAACCTGAAAATTTTAATAATTAGTTTAAGAGGAAACCTTACGATGGTGAGTTTTGGTGTTTTTTATTATTTTTTGCTCTTTTTTGCTAATTAAAAAACACATAACCACAACATTTTTGTGTAAAATCTTAAAAAGGAAGTTTAAAAAACGGGGGAGTAAACTTTTCTTTTACTATTTTTGCTTACTATTTATTGTGCCGCTGTGCGTAGTTATATTGTTACCGAATCTGTTTGTTTTCATAACCTTGCCAAGAAGTTATAAATACTATATAAATTAGAAAAAAAAATGAATGTAATTTTAATAGTAATTGCAGCCCATTTCAAAACCGTGTAACATATAGAACTGTTTTGTTTTTATTTTCCTGGAAATAAAAATAAAAATAAATTATCACCTCCATTAATTTAAAGTACATTTATGATAAATACATAGGAAAATTTAAGAAATTATCTGCCATAGGGCCCTGTACAGGAAATACTCCATCATTTTTAAAAATGCATAAAGGGAAAGGTATGCATGTGATAGAGTTGTAGAGTCAATTACCGTTATTATTTACAAACAAATAAAATTTTTTATAATTTCAAAGATTTTAATCTATGTTGTTAAAAATCTGTAACGTAAAATTCGAAAAACAATCCCAAAAACGATATCAAATTAAGTTTTACTCTTTAAAAAATAAAAAAAATTCATTAATTAAAAAAAGGATGATTTAAACGATTTTTTACCCCCCCGCCCCATGTAAGGGGTACAGCAACGGGCCCTTAAATCTTGGGCAATTCTTTTTTCCCCTTTTGTAAAATAGGCTTATGCCACCTTCTACTGAAAATAAAAACCTGTTGAAAAATCTAATAAAAAAAGGTGTCCCTTGTCAGTGCTTAATTTTTTTTAAAAGCCAAACTTAACTTTGGATTAAAAAGTATTTATTATTCATTATATTGAGCAGAGAAGGGTTTCCCCGAAAGAAATGTGGCGGAAACCCAACATCCCAAAGAGTCAAGGCCGTAGCCAGTGGGGGTCAGGGTCAGAACCCCCAAATTTTCACAAAAGAAAAAAAATATGAATACAAAAGGAAAAAGGGATACCCCCGATTTTTTAATATTATAATATTAAGAAATCTGTGCCCCTTTCTATAGTGAATCATTTTGGTTCTGGGGTTTTTAGGCGGAAAACAAAACTTTAGTACAAAACTTTCGGGGGCGATGTTCAGTTTTTTTTTTTAGAGTATCGTAGGTTGCAGCGCAAGGATCGCGGGGTTTTTTTAAACTGAGTTGCAGT